>JAJOOH010008215.1:0-27723 GCA_029582605.1 Solanum gracilifrons
ACCCCCCCCCCCCCCCCACTCACCCAAGTGAACCATTATGTTCCTTTGAACCTTCATAGTACAGTGTTACGGCTCTTTGACCGAGATTTACAGACTCTTGGGCACCAGACTTCCAAGGAGCTAACTTTGATATGGATAATCAGCTATCAGACTCCAGAGATGAAGGCATTTTAACAAAGATTTACTGACTCAGACTTCCTGATTTGCTAACTTCTGATATGGATAAATAGTTATAATATTCCATAGATAATGGAATTTCAACACCACGGCACTGTCAGCAGCTTCAACGACAAACCCAATCATCGGGTCATAAATATTCTTTTGATTCAGTCTTCTATGAACTGCTTTGTTCATTTGATCCTTCACCATACATAATTACAGCTATTTAACCAAGATTTACAGACTCTTGGACACCAGACTTTCCAAATTGCTAACTTTTGATATGGATAAATTGAGATTGCAAGGGACAAGGGCATTTTACTAAGAACAGGTCACGAATGAAAAAAGTGCAGGGACAAGTAAGGGTGCGCATCGGTCGGTTCGGTTTTAGCTGTTATTGATTCGGTTTATCGATTTTCGGTTTGTAAATACATCAAACCGATAACCAAACCAATAACATATTTTTTATCGGTTTTTGGTTAATCGGTTTATGGTACTTAACGGTTCGATTTTCGGTTTAACCAATAAGAAAATACTCATATATATTATATACACGATAAAAAAATTTTCAAATAAACCATATGATTTTTCCAGCAATAATCATAAAAGTAACAATCATTTTTCTTGCAAGTTTAGACACTAGACACATTCAAAGGAAAAAGTGTGAAAGTAACAATCGTTTAACCATTAACAAAAAGTGTGAAAGTAACAATAGTTTTAACTATTAACAATAAGACTAGTAAATTTAGTATAGTCTTATTGGGTTATCGGTTTAACCATTAACAAAAATTATAAAACCAGAAACTGAGCCAATAACCCAATAAAACATATTGCAAAACTGTTTAAAAACCGTTAGCCCAATAACTCAATATCAATAAACCAATAGTGTTTTTTTCGGTTCGATTTATTGGTTAAATCGGTTTTTGCACACCCCTAGGGACAAGGGCATTTTACAAAGAACAGGCCCCGAAGGAAAAATTCCGCAGCTTCAACGACAAATCCAGTCATCAGATCATAATGATTTCTTTTGACTAATTCCATCATGCACCCAATCATAATGCTTCATAAGATCCATATAGCGAAGTTTGAACGTACCTTGCAATGTATAGTCAAATGAAAGTTCCTATATAATTATTGACTTTAGGTGAGAGGTTTAAATTTTACGGATGGACCATACTCTAAATGGTCTACTTAAATTAACCATACACAAACATTCCTTTTACTTGTTTTTCTATTAGACCATTTTTCCATTGTTGGGTCGAAACTAAAGAGTTTAATTTCACACTGGTTTTTGTTCCTTCTAATTTTCTTTGAGTTACCTTGGTTACTTGCCTCAAAGAAGAACTATAGTTTTAGTTTTTATTTGGGAAGTTAGTCAGAGGTGGTTTAAACATAAAATTTAATGTCTGCCCAATTTAGAATCAAGAGAGGAGTTGAGGGGAATGTAGCAAAAAGTTCATTAACAGATCTATAAGGAATGGACTAGAGATAAGGTTGTATGTATAGTGTACAAGATCCATACATCTTATTTTGTATTAAGTGAGCTAAAAAATTTCTTGACTGTAAAGTGCACATTATTTTTGTCACGAACTAAATGAATAGGTAAATATTCGAATTCAGTGGTTTGAGCTGAACAACTATTGCAGACTAAAGTAATAGCTCAATTCAATAAAAAAGACACGAATTTTGCAATTAGATAGTTTTATTCTGTATTAGGTACAGCTATATGCATTTTTTTACATGATTAGATATTTCCATATTGGTTTCTATACCTCCTCAACTGCCTTTTCTTTAACGCGTTCTGAGTACTTCAAAGATTTGATTTCTCCATATGCCTCCCCCAGTTCTCTATCTTTATCTGCAAGGTTTTGCAGACTATAAGCTCCAATAAGAAGTATGCAGAGACTTGCCAAAAAGGAAAGTAGTCTATAGTCACAAAGAGTAGTGGAAGATTGTTCCAGCTTGCATATGGTGGACAGTTTGGAATGAGAGGAATGCTAGATATTTTGAAGGCAAGAGCAGTTCAATCCAGAAGATTAAGAGTTCTTGCATTTCTCTTTCTTATATTTGGTGTAAAGAAGAGTCAGTAGATGATGCAGAAGTTTTTGTTAGGGCTGTAACAGTAAATATGATATATCAGGCCTATATTTCGAGTGCTGATGATATAACATGTTACCAATTTCAAAAAAAAAAAAAAAAGAGTAGTATGAAGAGACTATAGTTATGCCAGGAAAGATAACCCAAAAAGGAGAATAAAAGGAAAAGAAAAACAAGAAAGGGGCTAAAGTATGCCCCTCCAAAAAGGAAAATGCATAGTTGATCGATCACAAGTGATTTATGTTATACCACGGACTCCTTGGCAAGGAATGACACACCCAATCTTTAATCTCTGAACAAACTCTTTCCTGTTTAAGGATACTCAAAGACGTTTGTAAGAGGCAAAAGCTAATCCCATGCACTTAAATTCCTGAAGGTGCTTACATTTTAGTTCTCAAATATTCAGTGCAACAGATGTTGGGATATCTTTGATTGAAGGAAGTATCCAGCTTATCATTCAAAACTCACTAATATTGCAAATTGTGTGCATTAGTAAGTGGAGGCAAAGCCATCGCAATCAAGACATTTGTTATAGCATGTTGTTTAATATTACTTCTAGAATCCAACATCAGAGCACTCTCAATTATTAGTCATGTAAAATAATCACTTCTTTGTGGCTAACTTGATCACCCTTGTTCATACTACATTTCCACTATGTAACACATAGCCACCTTCATTACATTAAATCAAAGTTTGCTTCAGAGTTATTTTTATATTTACTTTTGTTAATCCATTTTTCCAATATCTCTAATTATACTCTCTTCATTGCTGAGAAATGTGCATTTTTCATCATATGGACTGTAAGATAAGGTCACAAAAAAACCTATGAGCATACTTCATCACAGAAACTTGGTACCATACAAAACATTCATCAAATTGGTGGGTGGTGAACAGGTCACAAGAAGACGTACGACTACATCCACTTTGGCACGAAAACTTGCTAGAATGTGCAACGTAAATGAAATTGGCTCAACGTTAGAATGTGCAAATGTTCAGCAAATGGACCATCTGAAGTAGGGACCAACAAAATTGGCTTCATTACACATGCAACAACAAAAATTACATTTTAGCATTTTTCCACTGTTCTGACTCAGAGAAAACAACCTGCACATTTCTAATTTGTCTTTATTAGCTTTTGAAGTCACAAGTTTCCAAATATTCCATGTGAGCAAGCCTCATACATCTTTTTCTATATCCCACAGCAAATAAACTAAAACAAACAAGTTTCTACTAAAAAGAAAATAACCAAACTTAATTATTTTTTTTAAAAAAAAGTAGTCTACAAAAAGAGAGAAATAAGAAAGAACTCTCAGGCAAGTAAATTACAACACCATTTTGCGAATAAAAAAAATCATAAACTGCTCTAAATTTAAACTTTTGTGAAGTACTTTTCAGATAAAATACAGTAAAATCCAGAAGCCCTTCAAAATCAAAGTTTTTTTTTTTATCAGTAAACTGTCTGGAGAAAAAACTTCATCATAAAAGTACAACCATAAACCATATGGAAAAATATATTGTTTTAATTACAATTTTTTTTTAAAAAAAGGAAAGATAAGATGGCCAACTGACACACAATACCATATGTAATCACAGAGCTGCCAAAAAAAAAAAAAGGAACTAATCACATAATTGCAGAGAACACAAGAAATTTCTTTGAACCCAATTCAAAAAATATATACTTTTACCAAAATGAGCTCAAAAAAGCTATTTTTTTTCATCAAACCAATTGCGGAATATAGAGGTGAACTGACACCTCAAAAACAATTAATAACAGAGCATTCAAGAGAAAAACAAAATAATTGATCACAATAAAATGGAAAATTCCCCAATTTGTTTTAATTAATAAATAAAAAAAAATCAAACCTCGGAGTTGATTCTCAAGACGAGTGAGCTCAATTCGGATGGGATCAGAGCCATGCAAGAGGTTGATAAAGTCATCAGGTTCACCGGAAATGCCTGGTGCTTTCCTCCGGCTCCTGAATGAAGTCAGCTTCATCGGCTCCACCGGAGTATCCCCGTTATTCCCCATATTCAAATAGACAGAAAAAATGGAATAATACTACAATAGAGAGAGAGAGAGAGAGAGATCTGTTTCACTACAGAAAATTCCAAAACCCCAAAATTCTGGAGTACAGAATGCGTGTGTATACGTACAACTTTTTTTATATCTATATGAGGCAGAAGAAGATGATTAAATGTGGGGACGGGGTTTAAGCGGGGTTTAATTAGAATTGCAGAGAATTATGCTCTTATTTAACTTAAGTTAATTTGAAGTTTCTGCGAGTTGTTTCATATTAGTTGATTATCTTATTAAAAATAATTGTTTTATATTATTTTTTCTGGCTAACAATAGTTAATCACTATACTAAAAATAGTTTTTTCCAACCATGTTTGTCCAATTTAGAAAATCAAGAGATATTTTGTTTTTTGTATTTATTTTACCTTTGCTATTAAGTATTACTAGTATTCGTATCTACGCGTTGCCCGGATATTTTAATGTCATATTTTAAAAAAATAAAAATAATTTATAAAATTTGTTATTCACTTGTTAACTTTTTTTTAATAGTTATAATAATTAAATATTACAATTTATATGATCATATTAACTTAATAATACATAATTTTATTTGTTATAATATTATAATAATATTATTCTGATAATATCAGACATAAAAAATAGTAATGTGCCCAATACTATATTTGATTTGTTAATTTTTAATTTATACAATATGCAACTAAAACTATATAAATAATGGAAGAAATAAGTGTGTATCTCTCTCTCTATATATATACACATTAATTTTGACGCACGTGCGTTGCACGTGAATTTCAAACCATGTACTACACTATATTTAAAAAATAATGTGAATATAATTAAAAAATAATAGTAAGTAAATAATTATAAACTGAATGATAAAGTATAAGTTCATATGAATAAGGGATGTAAATTTTCTTATGATTTCAAATGAAAGTTAGTCACCCATAAGATTTCTTAGTTACACCTCTTAAATATACTTTCTCCTCCCTCCCATAGTACATTACTTAGTTATTATTGTATTGTTGGAGTTCTTATGTTTATTATAATATAATATAAATAAATGTTGATATAAAATATAGAAGATGTTTAATATAATATTGTATTGTTGAAGAGGAGTTTGAAAAAACTAAATTCATTGCACTTTAGTAACATAGTTCAGGAGACAGGAAAGAGCAGAGAAGATTTAAAGCAGGCTCAACAAAAGCTTCAGCTCCAGCCTATGAATACCGAGTTTCAAATAGAGGAGAAGGAGAAGTACGTACAGTTCAAGCACATTTCTTATTTGGCTGAGATTTATCTGCAACAACAAAGTAAAGTGACCTGGTTGAAACTAGGGGATGATAATTCAAGATATTTCTATTCTGTAATAAAACATAGAAGATTAAAGTTAGCAACTACACGACTGAAGGATGAAAATGGAGACCGGAAGACTGATCAAGGTGAGATAGCACATATTTTTGTTGACTATTACAAGAAGCTCTTAGGTACGAAAACAGTATGCAGGGTGAAAATAAGTGAGGAAGTACTACAAAATGGTCTTAAGTTAGGCATGGAGCATCAATTACAACTTCTGGAGACGTTCACAGGGGATGATGTGAAAAAGGCCATGATGAAGATAGACCAAACAAAGAGCCCAGGCCCTGATGGTTATGGCAGTGGATTTTACAAGGAGGCTTGGGAGATAGTTGGGGCAGATATAGTTGAAGCTGTCCTGGAGTTTTTTCAGAATGGGAAACTACTAAAGCAAATTAATGCAACTAATATTGCACTTATTCCTAAGGTGGATGTACCAGAACAAGCCAGCCAGTTCAGACCCATAGCTTGCTGCAATGCTCTTTATAAATGCATTTCAAAGATGATTTGTACAAGATTAAAAGCTGTTGTGAGTTACTTAGTTGCTGAAAATCAAGCTGCATTTGTCCAAGGAAGATCCATGGTACATAACATACTGATTTGTCATGATTTGCTTAGACACTATAACAGAAAGACCACTCCTAGGTGTTTGATGAAAATAGACCTTAGAAAGGCCTACGACATGGTGAGCTGGGAATTCTTGGAGGAAGCTTTAAATGGATTTGGTTTTCCAACTAAATTCATCCAGTGGATAATGATATGTGTATCTACTCCAAAATTCACTGTCAAACTTAATGGGGAGGGCTATGGATATTTTGAAGGCAAAAGAGGGTTGAGGCAAGGAGACCCTATGTCCCCTTTGCTATTTGTGTTGATCATGGAGTACCTTACAAGGTTACTTAAGACCATGGCTTGTCTACAGGAGTTCAAATTCCATCCTATGTATAAAGGCCAAAAATTGACTCATCTTATATTTGCTGATGACCTGATGATTTTTTGTAAAGGAGAACCAAATTCTGTCAAAAGAGTCATGGAAGCTTTGACTCATTTTAGTGGTACTACTGGACTTGTGGCAAACATGGAGAAGTCAAACTTGTTCCTAGCAGGAATGACCGAAGAAACTGAAAAGCAACTGTTGAGTATTAACTGGATTTACAAAAGGTGCTTTCCCTATAAGGTACTTGGGTCTCCCACTCACTTCAAAGAGATGGAGTAAAATGGAATGCCATCAACTTGTGGATAAACTTACAAGTAGGATTAAAAACACTTATGCAAAGCAACTTTCCTATGCAGGGAGGCTTTAAATTGTGTTGGCTGTGCTATTTTCCATTCATAGTTTTTGGGGTTCAGTATTTTTACTTCCTCAAGTGTAGTAAAGGAGGTGGACAAGAAATGTAGGGACTATTTGTGGGGGAGAAGTGGTGAAAAAAAGAAAGTTTCATTGGTTTCTTGGGAAAAGGTATGCTGTCCAAAAAGACAAGGAGGTCTCAATATAAAAGGGTGTGAGAAATGGAATGTTGTATCTGTAGGGAAGCTGGTATGGCAAATAGTTGTAAATAAAGAATCTCTATGGGTGAAATGGGTGCATGGGGTGTATATCAAAGCAGGAACTGTTTGGAATCATAAAGTCCCAACTGACAACAGTTGGTATTGGAGGAAAATAACAGCACTAAAGGACCAAATGCAGCATTGGTATACAAATGGAAAATTCAATCTCACAACTAGTGGAGAATACTCAATAACCAGGGGGTATCATGCACTACTGGGCCAAAGAGAAAAAATGGAAAATACAGAGTTAATCTGGAACTCTGTATCACTACCAAAACAGAGGTTTACTATGTGGTTAGCAACACAAAAAAGACTGCTCACGGAAGAAAGGTTATTGAACATGAAGATACAAGTGGATGACAGTAAATGTTGCTTATGCCAAGATACAGTGATGGAAACTAATAAACACTTGTTTGTAGACTGTGAATATGCTACATAGGTGAGAGATGCATTGCTAAGTTGGTCAAAAATCAACCTGCCTGCAAGAGAGTTGAACAACATATTGAAACTGATAAAGAAGAAACATTGGAAGAAATTCAAGAAGGAAGTGGTGGCAGCACTGTGGGGGGCTATGGTATACCATATTTGGAAAGCAAGAAACTAGAAACAGTTTAAAGGAGTCAGCTTACAATATTCTGACATAGTAAAGGAAATCACTCGTGAAATAGTGGGAAGGATAGACATGTATAAAGATTCGAAAAGAGCTATTAGAAGTAGAAGTTTTTGACAGAATTTATGTACCTAGAATTAGTTTTGTTTTAGTTTGAGACCTTGTACGCACTCACTCCTTAGCAGGGGTAAGGAGGAATGGTGCTTTTAGCTTGTAAGTGGCTTTTTTGTTAATAATAATATTTACATTGGTTGCCAAAAAAATATAGAAGATATACTAAATTTGATGTTTTTAGTTGGAGTATTATATTTATATAAAATTCATATCAGTGAGTGTTCTAATTTCACTTAACTTTGAGATTGTCAGCGTCTGAAAATCAAACTATAGTTTTTAAGAAGAGAAGAATAGAAAATATAAAAAAATCATAGTTCAAAAATGTGAGGAAGCCCCTCTATTTATAGTAACGAAGTGTTGTACAAGCATGTGCATATTTTTTCTTCTCATAAAAGTCACAATCCTTCGGAAAGGTCACAACTTATCGGAAAAGTCATAACCATTCAATTTAAAATGGTGCCTTCTTTTAATATAATATAATATAATATAAATAAATATAATATAAAATATAGAATATATACTAAATTGGGTGTTTTAAGAAGAAGAAGAAAGAACAACAATGAAAAACTTTTAAAAATTGAAGTTTAAAACTTTGAGGAAATCCCTCTGTTTATAGCCAACAAAGGATAGCATATGAAGAAAATGCTTATTGTGCCCTATAAAAAAAGTACAACCCTTTAGAAAAGTTATAATCATTCAAAATGGTTACAACTCATCGGAAAATTCATAACTTTTTCGAAAAGTCACAATTCTTCAGAAAAGTCACAACTCTTTGAAAAAGTCTCAACCATATAAAAAAGTTACAACAGTTCGAAAAGGTCACAACTCATCGGAAAAGTTATAACTCTTTGGAAATGTCACAACCCCTCAATGTGAAAATGTATTTGCCTTTAATATTATATAATATAATATACATATAAATATAATACAATATACAATATAAAAGATATATTAAATTTGGTGTTTTAAGTTGGGGGTATTATAATAATATAGCATTTAAGTTAGGTAGTTCATTCTTTTGAGGTAGTATAGAATAAATAGATAAAAAAGATAGATATAGATTTGTCTAATTTTAATATTATATGAATTATTATTTTTAAAAAGAAGACTTTTTAATTTAAAGATATGTAGAATATATAAAAATGTCTTTTAACTTTGTGGTATTAAAGATGCACCCCCACCCCCAAGAAAAAAGAACATTCTATTTAAAGCTGAATAAAAATAAAAGTACAACAAATAAATTGGAAACACAGGAGTACATATTAAATTTAGATTGGACTCTTTCAAAAAAAAATTTATCTTTTTTCTCCAATAGTTTGAGACTTTTCACAACTTGAGCACCAAGTTATAGTTTGTGCAACAGAAAATCATTGAAATTCTTGTCAAGTAAAAGTTGCTGCAAAAGTATATTTATGACTATGAAAATGGGTACATATTAATTATTTAGATAATCTTGTCTTTTGAAGTTGAGTTATTCCATTGTCATTGTTGCATCAATTTTTGTTGATCTATGTAATTTACCCACAAGAAATATTGTAATTGCATAATTGAACAACTATCACAATCTTCATTAAACAGAAAACTTATAAAAGTTGTAGTTTAAAAGTGTGACAAACCCCTCGATATATAGACAACAAAGGATAGTATTGTCACGGCCCAGATCGTCGTGAATGACACCCACACTAACCCTCCAGTGGGAGAACCACTACTACAACCCAAACCAAGCAACTAAACCAAAAACTAAGCATTTAAGGATACGAAACAAGTTAAGTACTAAAGGACGAAATATGGAGCTCCCATAAACTCCAAACAAAAGTCTATCAACTAAACAAATGTGGAAGTAACACCTAGAACCTAAAAGTCAATTTACCAAAACATTTAAAGTTCAACAAGTCTAAACAAGAAGGGATACAACCCCAAACTAATGAACTAATAACTAACTAGAAAGTCTAAGTCCGAAATGGTGGACATAGATGAAAGAGAACCCATGGCAGCCCGGAAGAATTGGCTCACCCTTGAATTCGAACGATCACTGATCTTCTAAGCAAGGTCTGTCAATAGCCGCTTGAAGATGCCCTGTACTTAACAAAGAAAGAGCAAGTGCAGTATTAGTACACCACCACAGTGTACTGATAGGATCACATGGTTATCCCACTAAGTGCAACATAAGCAAGTCAATACAACATTATAAACATGCAACATACCGAACATATACAATATCGATTATTACATGCTCAACAATATACATTTATAACAAGTCATTGGCCCTCTCATGGAACTCAAACCCAAACTGTTAGTATACTATAACGTGGTACCCGATTCAATGTTTATGCCGGAACGTGGCAACCGATCCAAGTTAGTTATGCCGGAACGTGGCAACCGATCCATTCAACACACCACAATCACAATCACAAGTATATCCTCAAGATCATACATTTAAGTCATGATTTCATGGTAACCATCATTCATCTATCTCATTTACAACAAGTGTGATAAATAATGCAACATTTATATACATATATGTATCATAATGAAGAAAGAACAAACATACATCACACAATCATAGAATTACAACCATCACCTACCTTGAGACAAGCTTGAAACCCTAAGAAACTTGATCCTTCCCTTTTCAGATTCGTTCCGCTTGTTCTTGGTCTACAAGCAATCAATGCAATACGGGAATCAATAAATAATCACTAATTATCTAGATTACTAACAATTCCATCAACCCTAGATCATACCCATGATCCCCAAGTACCCAAAATAGGGCTGTTTCCACTATACAATCTAGATCAAAACCCTCCCCTATCAATAATTACCCATTCTATTACGTTCTACGGATCGAAAATGGATTCGGAGAGTTAAATTATTACCTTTAGCCTCAATAAATCGTATGGTTCGTCTCCTAGCTATCAAAGTAGAAAAATGCAAAATAAAGTTGTTTTGGGGTTTATTTACGACTTTAAGTCGCGTTGAACCCGCTACAACGTTCGTCACCTCGCTACAGCAGCCCCACCCCGGCGGCAGAAATCCTGACCTAGGGGATTGCACAAAATCAGTGAGCTATTTTAATAATTCCAAGACCCCCATTTCACAACATACCTTTAACTAACGACGCTTAGAAAATATCGTTCACGCTAAGATCAATTCCGGGAGTTTTACTCATCCGAATTCAATTCCGTAAAGTCGTACGGGTTTCTTAACGACTTATGTAACTACTCATGTAATCAAATTCATAAGTAAATCACTCGATTGCTACCAGATTTCCCTACACCTTAATGACTCTGATTTCGTCCAAATCTGGGCTAGGTTGGGAAATTCTAAGTTACTACGAAAAAGTTTTCCGACCCAAATAATTTTTTCGTTGGGTTTCCCATAACGACGGAACCCGGTCGTTACAAGTGCGAAAAGATGCTTATTGTGACTTATCAGATAAGCCACAACTCTTACGAAAAATCACAACGTTTAAGAAATGTCATAACTCATCGAAAAAGTCACAACCCTTCGGAAAAGTCACTACCCATCAATGTTAAAAGGTGTCAGATTTTAATTTAATATAGATTAAATAAATATAATATAAAACATAGAATATAATAATTGGGTGTTTTTGTAACGACACTAAAATCTAGTAGGTGAAACTAGAGCCTAACATGTGAGATTTTGAGTTTGATGTTTGATTTTAGGTTGTATATTTAGTTCCCGAGCTTAGGTTGAGGAGTCTAGGGGTTAAACATCAAGGTACGACTCCCCAAGAATCACCCTAGGGGTCTTTGAAGAGGACCCTTAGCTATACCCCTAAGACCCCAAAGAAAACTTGGAGTCACCAAAATGTGGTGACCTACGGATGGGGTTCACGTCTCGTAGGTCCATCCACTATCTGTGGATGGCCTCCGTAGGTCGAACCCTGCAACAGCCTCCAAGACCAAGCCTCAGCCATGAACCACGGACAACCAGGATGGTCCGTGGACCCATCCACTGTCTATGGATTGGGTCAGTGGTCCATCACTGTGCAATATGTCTTGGGTTCGGCCAAGGCAAAGTTGTTTTGGTAAATTCGTATTTCGACCTATTAAATGTTTGGACGGTTATTATTAGTTATTTATGGTATTTTAAGAGTATTAAAACTATTAAACTCATTATTAACTTCATTATGTCAAAACCCAAATACTTTCCCTCCCAAAAGTCTTCTCTCTAAAACTCCATTGAAGACCAAGAAAGAGATCAACTAGGGCTTAAAGATGGGAGGCTTTCAGTATGAATTTGGCGGGATTATACACCTAAGATATGAGAGTTTTCATCCTTGTCTAAGTTCCACTTAAGGAGCCCCTTCAAATTATGTTTTCAAATCCCCCAATTCTAGGATCTTATAATCTAGTCATGGATCTCTTTCCAAAACGAATTCAGTTGTTTAATTAGGGTTTATTATGATTGATTTTTGTGATTTATGATTGGATTAATGGAGTATTGATGGATTTTGATAAAAATCTCCCTTGGACCCATGAATTCCCCTTTTTTCCTAAATTGTGAACAAAAGTGTGACTTGATTGATCATGGAAGCTTAACAATCAATTATGTTTATGTTTATTATGTTGTTGAATCATGATATCTCTCTATCTAGTATGGTAATTCTAGAATTTAGGGTTGATCTTGATTCTTAGCCTTGAAAGGTAATTTGCTAGGGTTGTATATGTTGATGAAGATTGTATATGAACTTGTTGATCCACTTGAAAGGTGGAGGTGTTTAATTATGATGTAGTTACTTCATGTTAGTATAATTCGACATGTATTATTGATTAACCTAAGATTCTAGGGTTGTGTCATGAAAGAGACAAATTGAGGGTTTATATGTGATCCTCCTAGAATGATGAAATTCTCCATGTAATGCCTTAGATTAGATCACCTAGACTCGAATTAGTTTAGGGTAATGCTTCTAAACATGAATTGACTTGATCATGATACTATATGCATGCTTATAAATACTTGAAGTATAAAGTGCCAGTCATGATGAGATTAAGGTATTGATGAATTGTTGGATCATGATATGTCCTTATCTAATGTGCTATTGCTACATGTTTGGGATGAGTTGGTCCATAGCCCTTGAAGGGCATATTATGAAGGTTTGTGCATGTTGAAAAGATCGTGTGTGAACTTATGATTTACTTAGAAAGTGAAGGTCCTATGACTATTGTGTATATTGTGGTATTGTTGAAAGGTCATTCTTTCCCTTACCCTTTCACTTGATATTGTATGAATTGTCTAGGATGATGATAATGTTGTTGTTGTGTCATTGCAAGGACAATTACACACACTCCATGCATAAACATGATCATGATGTATCAATGGTGTTAATTGAAAGTATAGTTCTCATATGCACTTTTACACATTATTATGCATGAAATGTACATGACCATGATAATCCTATTGTGTTGATTGAAAATCCATTCTCATGAGAACACATGATCTAGGTGTGAAAGTTATTCTCACATACTAATGATGATTCTAAGGTTGAAAGTCCAATTCTCACTTTAATGAATCTATGAGCTATTTAATGAATTGTATTGAATGAAGGGTAGAGCACTCCTTTACACATGTAAATACAATTCAAGACTAATGATGTCTAATTTGGGAAATAATGCTTAGTACCGAGTGGATATAGACAATGAGGTAAAGGCCCTTCTGCCAATGCTATAGGTTGGGTCATCCTAAGTGAACTCATGAGATGGAACCCCTCCGCCAATGCAATAGGGCGGGTTTCTAGAAGCAATCTCCCTATCCCATAACTATATGCCAACATAGGACTTAGCTAGTGGATCCACCTAGAAGCTAACACGTTTAGTCCTACCTTAGGCAAGTAGGACACCTTCTTTTGGTGTAGGGTTACATGACACCGGAATCCATGTAGCTCACATGGTCTATGTCGGTTATGGCTACTTTCCCTATATAATAAATATAATGAATGAGACATGAAATATACTATGACTTCTTAATGATGTTTTACTTAGTAGGAGTGGGGGTATATGACTTCACTTTTACATTGCACAAGTAGACTTAGTAGGATGTCATGGGATGGTTCCTTTATATTATGATGAGATTTGAATGCATACATGTGTATTGAATAGATAGTTGTTATGAATGACTTTCCTTATGATTCAAGTAATGTACATGACTATTTCCTTATTTGTGGCTATTGCTTATGATGAGGTCTAAGAATGAAGTGCATGACTAAGGTAGCTTTAAAGGAGTACTTAGTAGGGTTGGTATTATGGTATGCCAACAATACATTGCACAAGTGTTTCTTAGGAGTTTCTTATGTGATGATTACTTCATGATGAGATGATCTTGGTATTTGACTTTCTATTATTTTGTGATTGGAGGCAATGTATTGTGAAGATTGGAATATGTATTGTGTTGATGTTGGAGACTATGCTTGTTATTATAATGATATCTCTCATGTTATAATATTATGTATGTGAGTTGCCTTATTGGTTGAATTCTCCAACTATTTCAAAGATGATATTCAAAAATGGCATATAGCATGATTTCAAAGGAAATGTCCCTTTTTATGCATGTTTTAATGGTTTTGTGCATGGCTTCCATACTTAGTACTTTTTGTGCTAACCCCATCTTTTTACATTTTCTATAAGTGTAGGCTTTGGAGATATTGGATTCCATCCTCGTGGCTAGGTTCATAGGAGATCAAGAAGAAGAAGATTGGTGAGTCCTCATTGTATTCGAGGGCTCAACCATATGTCCTTTATTGTCTTTACTTTTATGTTTTAGACTTATGTAAGGGCCTTGTCGCTAAGATTGTCTTTCAAGAGTTATAATCCAAGTGTTATAGATAGTTTGAGACATAGTGTCATAGATTCTCTTTCATTGTATAAGAGACTTTGATTGTAAAGAAAAGTTTTAAATTCTGCACTATTTTCCTATGCTTTTATGTTCATGTATGCTATGAGGCTTGTATGAGATCCCTTCGGGGTCAAGTACGCCGGTCACATCTAGGGTGTGCTCTCGGGGAGTGACAGTTTTAAGTTGGGAGTATTATAGTAATTTAACATTCAAGTTTGGGAGTTCATGCTTTTAAGGTAGTATTAGTTTCACGGCACATGCGTTGCACGTGTGTATCGTATATACAATATACGATGTTGTAAAATTGAATTTATATTACTAAATTAAAGCTTTTTAGTACATAATTATAATTTAAAGAACAAAGGACAAGTGCTTTTAAGTGATTAATACATATTGTTATAGAGTTACTTGTATTTTGAGATCAAAATGACCAGATATTATTGAAACATTTTAAAATACATTCAAAGTTTAAATATTTAGAGAAAGTGGCATTTCTTTAGTAGTATTAATATTTACTTCACTCAATTTTGTAAGCAAATCTAACCAACAAAATTTTAAAAAAAATTATTACAAAAACTGTCACTGTAACGACCGGGTTCCGTCGTTATAGAAAAGCCAATGGAGAAAATTTTTGGTCGGAAAACTTTTTCGTAGTAACTTGAAATTTTCCAACCTAGTCCAGATATGGACAAAATCGGAGTCGTTGAGGTGTAGGGAAATTTGGTAGTAATCGAGTGTTTTAATTATGATTTTGATTACATGAGTAGTTAGATAAGTCGTTAAGGAATATGTACAGCTTTACGAAATTGAATTCGGGTGAGTAGAACTCCCGGAATCGATCTTAGCGTGAACGACATTTTCTGAGTGTCGTTGGTTAAATGTGTGTTATGAAATGGGGGTCTTGCAATTATTAAAATAGCTCACTGGTTCTGTGCAAGCTGCTGGGGTGGGATTTCTGCCGGTAGGGCGGGGCCGCTGTAGCAGGGTGAGCGCCGATGTGGCGGGTTCGACGCGACTTAAGGTCGTAAATAAACCCCAAAATGACTTTATTCTGCACTTTTCAACTTTGAGAGCTAGGAGACAACCTCATACGAGTTGCTGACTATTTTTCACCATTCTTGAGGCTAAAGGTAAGCTTTTAACTCCCCGAATCAATTTTTCGATCCATAGAACGTAATAAAATGGGTAATTATCAATGGGGAAGGGTTTTGAATTGGGAACCATAGTGGAAAAAACCCTACTTTGGATACTTGAGATCATAGGTATGATCTAGGGTTCATAGAATTGTTAGCGTTTTGGGTAATTAGTGATTGTTTATTGATTTTCGTGTTATTATGATTGTTTGTAGACCAAGAACAAGCGGAACGAATCCAGAAAGGGAATGATCAAGTTTTAGGGCTTCAAGCTTGTTTCTAGGTAGGTGATGGTTGTGATTCTATGATTGTGCGATGTATGTTTGTTTTTGCTTCATTATGATACATGTATGTATATGAATGTGGCATTATTGATCATACTTGTTGTAAATGAGATAGATGAATGATGGTTACCATGAAATCATGACTTAGTTGTATGATCTTGAGGATATACTTGTGTTTGTGATTGTGATTGTGGTGTGTTGAATGGATCGATTGCCACGTTTCGACATAACTAACTTGGTGCCACGTTCCGACATAATTATGATATCGATTGCCACGTTCCGACATAATCATTGGATCGGGTACCATGTTCTGGTATGCTAACTGTTTGGGTTTGGGTTCCATGAGAGGATCAATGACTTGTCATAATTGTGTATTTTGAGAAATGGGAAGTTGTTTGTTGTTCGTAAATGTTGATGATATTGTATATGTTCAATATATGCATGTGATTATAATGTTGTATTGACTTACTTATGTTACACTTAGTGGGATAGCCGCGTGATCCTACCAGTACACTGTGGTTGTGTACTGATTCTGTATTTGCTCTTATTTTTGTTGAGTATAGGGCATCTTTCGGCGGCTATTGACAGACCTCGCTTAGAAGATCAGTGATTGTTCGAATTCAAGGGTGAGCCAATTCTTTCGGGCTGCCATGAGTTTTCTTTCGTCTATGTCCACCATTTCGAACTTAGACTTTCTAGTTAGTTATTAGTGCATTAGTTTGGGGTTGTATCCCTTCTTGTTTCGACTTGTTGAATGTTGTTTCCAATTGCACACGCAAGTGTACATGGCCGCACAAGTAATATAGTGGCTCTTAAAAGAACCGGATTATCGAACCTAAAGGACTTGTCAATTAGTTATTCTTACTAAATTATATTAATTCTAATTATTTATTTAAGGGGAGGATTTCAAAAGATGAATATATTAACTAAACTAAAAATAAAGATAAAATAACTAAAAAGAAATTAACTAAGAAAAGCTAGATGTTTACACAATCAATGAATGAATCGATCTAGGATTATAATTTAACTAACAATCATGTTTAGCATCAATTTCATCAACTTATTTAATTATCTAGTTATTGATTCACAGGGTTAAATGTATGATCATGGTCTCCCGACCTCTAATCGCCTACGATAAATAACACCCTAACTACATTGTTGAGCGGAGATAGGATGGATTAAGTACCGAACATTATGATTTCTTCTTGTATAGTGACCAAGCATGGTTTCTAGGTATATCTCTATCCTAGATACAAATTAACCCTAATTATTAAAAGAAAATCATGCTACTTATATTCCACGTTGATAAATGCTAATGGCCCTAGATGTTTTGATGATCTCCTCACAAGTGCAGGGACTTGGTCCTCTGCAGAGTATGAATACTCGTCCAAGTGGCAATATGTTGTACAGCTGTAAAAGCTGTTCGTGTCAGGAAGTTGGTGAAGCTGCAGAGTACTTCACCAATCAGAAGCAACAAGGTTGTTTGTACGTTGGGTAATAATTCTTCATGGTATATATCAGACAACAAACAACATTATTCATCATTCATTCATTCAAAGAGAGACACTTTCAAGCTTCAAAACAGCAAGGGACCTGATAGAAGTGCTTCTATTGCTTTCTGTACTAGCTGTAGTTTTGCTTGCTTGTAATAGTTCTTATATTGTAGGATTCATTTCATTTGTGAAAGGAACGTTTCATTCTTGTGTGAATTATTGTAAGAACTAGGTTAAGGGTAACTTAGTTTCTTACTCTAAAGTCTATATTAATCGGTTAGGATTAGTATAGTGGGCAGTGTTGTATCTCTTTTGGCTCAGTTAAGTGATAGGAGGTATTGCTTAGTGTGGATATTAGCAGGCTAATGTCATTTTGTAAACTGGCTTTTACTTTTGCTTGGAGAAGATTAGTGGAAGCAGTTTGAAAAGTCCTGTTGAGAACAGGTCGTGGTTTTACTCCCTTGAGCAAGGATGTTTCCACATAAAGTTGATTGTCAATCTTTACTTTCAGTATTTGTTCTTTACTGTTTATTACTATAACTGTGTTGAGGACCTGGTCCCATCTATATAGGTGGACGCATACATTCCAACAAGTGGTATCAGAGCTTGACTTTTTAAATTTGTTAACACCAAGAAAAGAAAAGATCCAGAAGGAATGGCTGCTCCACCCAATATGGAAGAAGGCTAGTCTTCCACTAGGCCACTGCATTTTAATGGACAATACTATGGCTGGTGGAAGAATCGAATGCACGACTACATCAACGCTGAGGACTCTGAGTTGTGGGACATTATCCTTGATAGACCATATATTCCTACAAAGGAGGTGAAGGATAGGGAGCTTACCACTACTATTATCAAAACCAGAAAAGACTACAATGAGGTAGATAGCAAAAAGATTCAAAAGAACTACAAGGCAAAGAAGATTCTAGTATGTGGAATTGGAGTAGACGAATACAACAGAATATTTGCGTGTGAGACTGCCAAGGAGATATGGGACTGTCTTCAAACAGCCCATGAAGGAACACAACGAGTGAAAGAGTCTAAAGTGGACATGCTCACCACTCAGTATGTAAATTTCATTATGAAAAAGGGTGAAACTATCTTTGAGATGAACTCAAGATTCACCTCTATCACCAACGAGCTCAGGTGCCTGGGTAAGCCTATCCTTGTTAGCAAGCAGGTTCGCAAGATTCTTAAGGTGCTTCCTAAATCTTGGGAAATCAAGGTGGATGCCATAACAGAAGCTAAGGATCTGATGACTCTTCCTATGGATGAACTGATTGGGAACCTTCGGACCTACGAGCTAAACAAGAAACAAGGAATGACGGTGAAGGAAGCAAAGAAGGAGAAGTCCATTTCCTTGAGAACATCTCAAACTGAGTTAACTTAAGAGGAGGATGAGATGGCGTATGTCACTAGAAGATTTCAGAATATCATAAAGAAGCATGGAGGCTTCCAAAAGAAAAACTCTGCCAGCAAAACCATTACTGCAAATGATCTATGCCATAAATGTGGCAAGCCTGGTCACTTCACGAGGGATTGTCCTAGTCAAAAGTAGGAAACTTATGACACCAGACCTCGTAAGAAGGACCTGATCCCAGACCATGCTCGAAGGAAGGCACATGTTGATCAGTTGGTGAGAAAAACCTTTGCTTTTTGGGGAAATGATTTAAGTGAATCAGAAGATGATGCAGAAAGTAATGAGGATGTTTCAATGATGGCTATTGAAGATGATGAAAGCATTTTCAACACCATTTTCTTCTTGATAGTAAAATCTGATGATGAAGAGGATTCAGACGAGGTAACTCTCTTTGATCTTAAGGATGAACTAGATACTCTTCCTGTTGAAAAATTGAGGAAACTTGCTACTTTGCTTATTGACTCTGTTGATGAACGAACTACTGAAAACTAATATTGAATGAAAAATTAAGTTTGTGTGAGGATGAGAACTTTGCTCTCATGTCTCAAGTTTCTGAAATGAGTGTAAGGATAGGTACTCTAGAAACCAACAACATAACACCTGAGGAAGACCCTGGTACCTCGGTAAGTGAAAAGAGAAAACTCAGCATTTTTGAGGAAGAACTGGAAGAAAAGCTTAAAATCTCTGAAGCTAAGCTAGTTGCTTCTCTTGAAACAAATTCCAAATTGAGGAAGGATCCGAGTAGGGTCAAGGATGAGTTAAACCACTCTCTAAAGTGGACTGACTCCTTTGAAATACTTTCTAACATGTCTAGTCAGAGTTTCAATGGAAAGAAAGGGTTGGGATGCAGACCAATAGAACCACCTTATAATCCTCATAGTAAATATGTGTTTGTATTTGATAATCTATTGTGCACCCACTGTGGTCGTAATGTTTATCTAAAAGAAAAGTGTGAGACTCTGAGAAAAGTAAAAGAAAAATATGTGAAATTTGTCAGATCTGAAAACATTGATGACAAGGGATACAAGGCATTTGGTCCCCGTCATCATTTCAGTAAGAACACTCTTCCCCCTTGGACAAGAAGGTTTCTTAACAAGCCCTTTGATAGTTATTGGGAACTCCATCTGAAGTGGGTTCCTAAATCTAACAAATGATTCTTATGCAGAAGAGAGGAAGGAGTCAGTGATGGTACATGGACAGTGGATGCTCAAGGCACATGACTGGAGACACTTCAAACTTCCTCTCTTTAAAAGCACACCAAGGTGGTGGTGTGTCGTTTGGTGGTGGAAAGAAGGACTCTATCCTTGGTATTTTCAGGATAGGGAGATCTGTTGATAATTTGATAAACAATGTACACTATGTGGAGGGTCTAAAATACAATCTTTTGAGTATTTCACAAATCTGTGACAAAGGAAATGAAGTCAATTTTATGGCTGACAAATGTTTGGTTACAAACTGCTTTACCAAAAGGGTTGTCATGTCTGCTACTAGAGTAAAAAATATGTATGTTGTTGATCTGGACTCTATTGAGGGAGATGATATGTCCTGTTTAAGTGCTCAAACTGATGATGCAGATTTGTGGCATCGACGACTGGGTCATGTGAGTACTTCTTTGTTGAACAAACTTGTTACATGGACCTGGTTCGTGGATTGCCAAAACTGAAGTTTTCAAATGATAAAGTCTGTGAGGCCTATGCTAAAGGGAAACAAACTAAGTCATCTTTCAAAGCCAAGAAGGGAGTCAGTACAACGAGACCTCTGGTGCTGCTCCACATGGACTTATGTTGACCTATTCGAATCCAAAGTAGAGGAGGTAAGAAATATATTCTTGTCATTGTTGATGATTTTTCCAGGTTTACTTGGACCATGTTCCTGCGGACGAAAGATGAGACAGCTAGACATCCAATTGAAGATAAATTGCAAGATAGCCAGTATTAGATCTAATCATGGTACAGAGTTCAAGAACTCTCAACTTGAAGGGTTTTGTGCAGAAAATGGAATCAATTACAACTTCTCAGCACCAAGAACTCCTAGCAAAATGGAGTTGTTGAAAGAAAGAACAGAACTCTGGTGGATATTGCTAGAACTATGCTGATTGATTCCGGACTTGAAATGAATTTTTGGGCTGAAGTAGTTAATACAGTGTGCTATGTGACAAACATGTGTCCTATCATATCTGTCATCAAGAAAACACCCAATGAGCTATTAAAGGACAAAAACCCTTCAATTGCGCATCTTAAACCATTTGGGTGAAAATATTTTGTGTTGAATAATGGAAAGAATGATTTAGGCAAGTTTGATGCCAGGAGTGATGAGGGTGTATTTGTTGGGTACTCATCTAGAAGCAAGGCGTGCAAGGTGTTTAACAAAAGAACTTTTTGTGTTGAAGAAAGCATGCACGTCAAGTTTGATGAATCTGGTACAAAGAAAGATAACAATGAGGACTACGAGTTCGAGGAGCTGACGAACAAACAATGGGTTGAGCAGGGTACAAAAGAGAAGTATGCAGAACACTCAGGAGGACCTGGTCCCTCAGGTTCATCACATGACATATTGTCTCAAAATCTCGAAGAAGATGAAGTTGATTTTGATGCTGACAGAGAAGAAGAGATTACCAGAAAGTCCGGATGAAAGCATCAATCTTCGTATCCACTGGACAATCTCATCTCTCCACTTGACTCAGGAATTCAAACTTGATCTAAATCAAGAAATCTAGTTACATATTTAGCTTTTATATCATCCATTAAACCCAAGAACGTTAAATAAGCTTTGCAGGATGTAGATTGGGTAACTTCAATGCAGGAGGAACTTTATCAATTTGAGAGAAGCAAGGTATGGCACCTGGTACCCAGACCAATCGACAGAACTATTATTGGGACCAGATGGGTCTTCAGAAACAAACTTGATGAGCATGGAACTATTACTAAAAATAAATCAAGGCTTGTGGTGCAAGTTTACAACCAAGAAGAAGGGATTTATTATGATGAGACCTTTGCTCCTGTAGCTAGAATGGAAGCCATCAGAATCTTGATAGCATTTCCTGCTCACATGGAGTTCAAGCTGTTTCAAATAGATGCCAAGAGTGCCTTCTTATATAGGAATCTGAAGGAAGAAGTATATGTTAAACACCCTCCAGGCTTTGAAGATGCAGACCTGCCCAATCATGTGCTGAAATTGGATAAAACTTTGTATGGGTTTAAGCAAGCTCCCAGAGCTTGGTCTTAACGCCTGTCAAAGATTCTGCTAGCCAATGGGTTCAAGAGAGGTAACATTGATAACACCGTATTCTTAAAATCCAGAGATAAGGAATTGTTGATTGGGCAGGTATATGTGGATGATATCATATTTGTTGCCACTTCAGACTCACTTTGCAAAAGTTTGCTGATTTGATGAGTAGTGAGTTCGAAATGATCATGATGGGGGAACTCACTTTCTTTCTAGGCTTGCAGATCAAAGAATCTTCTCAAGGCACTTCAATATGCCAAGAGAAGTACATCAAAGAGCTGCTCAAGAAATTCAACCTGCTCGAAGCAAGGGTTGTTGGATACTCTCATGAGCACAAGTGTGAAAGTTGATATAGATGAAGATGGTGTGGAAGTAAATCAAACCATGTACATGGGAATCATAGGATCACTTCTATACCTCACTGCAAGCAGGCAAGACATAGTGTTCAGCGTAGGGATGTGTGCAAGGTTTCAAGTAGCACCAAATGAGTCTCACCTGAAGGTAGCCAAACGTATCCTGAGATACTTGAAGGGAACTCAGAACCTAGTCCTATTTTACCCTACTGGTGACTTTTTCGATATTATAGGTTATGCTGATGCTGATTATGCAAGTTTTTTGGTTGATCGAAAAAACACATTAGGCATGGCACACTTCCTGGGATCAACGTTGATTTCATGGGGAACAAAGAAGCAGAATTTCGTGGCATTGTCTACTGTAGAGGCAGAGTATATGGCTGCTGCATCATGCTGTGCACAACTACTGTGGATTAAGCAGCAGCTGGAAGATTTTGGTGTACTCACAGACACTATTCCTCTCATTTGTGATAACACTAGTGCCATGAACATGGCCAAAAATCCTGTCCAGCACAAGAGGACAAAGCACATAGATGTGAGGCATCACTTTCTAAAAGACAATGTTGAAAAGCAAAATGTGGTGATGAGGTTCTGCAAGACTGAAGATTAGCTGGCTGACATCTTTACAAAGCCCTTGAGTAAATAATGTTTCATTAAAAATAGGATGAGGCTGGGGATGCACAAGATTACCTGATTCCTCGACAAGTTTGCACAAAAATCTTTTATTTTGATTATTTTAAGGAGGGCAGGTATCTATACTTGTTTAATGTTTGTCACTTAAGCATTCACTCCTGGTACTTTAATGCAGGTATATACTAATGGTGTATTTAGCCAAAGGGATATTTTAATCACATAGGCAGAGTTACAATCTGAAAGGAGGACCTAGTCAGCATGAGGTTAGTATCACTTATGCTAGACTATCTAAATGTCAACATCATTGCCACGTCTCACTCGCCCATTCATCGCGTCAATTTCAAGCGTCTTGTCGCCTTTAAAACCAAAGGTCGCCACTATTGGGACCCGATACCTTTTGACTTTAAATACTAATTGGTGAGTCAATCTAAAACCTTCTTCTAAAAATCTCTAAATTTCTCTCCAAATTCAGCTTCCCTCTTCTCTTCAAAATGCAAGTTTTCTTCAAAGACACCTATATCCCAAGAGGTTGAAAAACCTAGTTCATTCAACTTCTCCGTTCCTCCCTCAGAAGAGCCTCCATCCATCCCAGTTTGTGGTGTTGGTGAAATGGATGAATCCATTATTCCGCCGGCCACCATCTTAGCCTCCCCTGTTGTTTACCCTGAAAATATTTTGGTTTGTTCTCCCACTCTAGTCTTTTCTGGTAACAAATCCCAAATTCAGAGGCACAATTTGCGGCAAAACCTAATATTGGACTTCATTCAGAAGAAATTGATGTTGGTTCCATGTCAGTGTCGTCTACCATATCTGAGAGATTGTTTGAAAGGGACTTGCCAGAAAGGAAAGGTCATGAATCATGTATCCTAACCATTGGGGCGGAACTGGTGGCCGTTCAAAGCTTAGCCTCATTGAGAGGTAACGTTCAACCTACTCTTTTGGAGTATGAACTGGAGTGACCGGATCAGGTCCCTCACAGAAGTGAACCTATCTTTGACCAAACACAAAAATCCTTTAATGTTGGGAGCAATAAGGAAGAAGAAGAATAAGAGATCCCATTAAGATGGAGCTCAAGGGGAATGTAAGGAGGAAACCAATCTCAAGTAAATGTTCCTGAGTTGGAAATAGTTAAAGGCACGCCTGAGATTGACATTGTTGGTAAATCTGTTGAATGAGAAAAGGAGCGACAGAGAAAGGGGAAGGGAAAGTTGGTACTGTCTCACTCTAAAGGGGACAAAAGGAAGTATGTTATAAGGAGCGAAACACAAAAGGTTATGGGGAGTGCTATTGCGGCAAGCAAAACCCAGACTGAGAGAACTAGGAAGCGGAGAAGAGAGGGGCTTGAACCTGAACAACCTGCCTCTACTCCCCTGTCTATTGAGAGCAGTGAGACTGAATCTGAGGATGCTACCATGTATGTGGCAAAAAGGAGAAGAGAAGTTGAGGAAGAAATGGTTAAATCAAAGGGAAATCAAAAAGAGGGAAAGAAATCTCCTGTAAAGAGGGTGAAATCACCTGCAAAAAGGGTTAAGGTTAAAAAGCAGAAATCTCTTGCAAAAGGAGAAAAAGGGAGAAAGCAGTTAGAAGAACAACCCGTAAAAGGACCTGGTCCAAGGGTTAAAAATCAAATCAAAGAAAAGGAATTGATTAGAGAGGCGCGAGTAGAGAAAATGGAGCAACAAAGAGTCTTGAATGGTAGAGTCTTTGACCCTGGCATTCTAACAAAATTTGGTATGGCCAATATGATTGACGTTGTTACCATTCAAGGCTGGAATCATCTTTTTGAACCACCAGTTCCATACTTGCACAAATATGAAGTGCGTGATTTCTTTTACAAAATGGAACTACTGGAAGGTGGTGGAATCACAACTATTGTCAGGAATGTGGAGATTCTTCTTGATAAAGAAACTCTGGGCATTCTTGGAGTGCCGGTGGTAGGAGTTCGAACTATTGTGGGTTGTAAACCAACTGGTGATTTCTCAAAGCTTGCTACCAAACGAGGAGATGTCAAGCGTGCAGGGCTCCCTAAGAAGTTTCTCAAAATGGAGTATCAGTTGATGTTTGAGTTCATTAACAAAATAATGGTCCCCAGGACTGAGAAGAGAAAAGTGACATCCGCTGCCTATCTCTTCCTCATGGAAAAGCTTGATGAGCTTGAAGAAATCAACCTCCCTGCAATTATGCTAGAACACATGCACAGGGTGATGACATGGAAGAATGCTAAGCACGACATTCCTTATGGGTATCTGCTAAACTTTGTTTTAATCATTTTGAAGTTCCATTAGGAAAAGAGGTACCTGGTACCACCAAGCAGACGTTCACTATGTCTACTCTACTAGAATGTGAGTACATTGAGGGACAGGCTAGGGGCAGATCTTAGGTGGCGGATGTTCTAGAGCAGCAGGCTGCTCTTAAGAGGGAGGTGATTGATCTCACCAAGATTCTGAGCGATAAGGAGGTTGAAATCACTAGGCTCAAGTCTAAATTGCAGAAGGCTATTTCCAGGGGACCTAGTACCAGTGAGGGATGAAAACATAATGATGTTGAAGACAAATTCCTCTCTCATTGCGGAAATTAAGTCCCTAAACAAGCAACTGATACAGGCCCATGAGAGTGTTAATGAGCGCCTGATGATGTTGATGCATACTTTTAACCCATCCCCTCCTCCGTCCTAATTATGTCTTGTCTCTCTAAGTTGTCTCTCTTTTTGTTCCATCTTATAATCCTAAGCTCTTGTGGCTTTATGTTGTTTTGACTGACTACAATGGTCAGTATTTGTGATATAATGCTAATTCGGGTGTTGCCCTGTTTACATGTGGTTTGATTATCTCTTCATGCTTTCATACGCATGTTCTGTGTGGCCCATGGCCTTGAATTTTTGCTTGCCTTGCATTTTAACTTGAATATGTTTAATGCTTCACCTTTTCAATGATGTTAAAAGAGGGAAGTTAATTTGTTGCAATTGTTACAATTCGGGAACACTGATTAAGGGGGAACTACTGATTGTTTGAATGAATGTTTTTACACTCACGCGAGGAGATAAGCAGGTTGTTTGTCATCATCAAAAAAGGGGAAACTGATAAGTGCTAATGGCCCTAGATGTTTTGATGATCTCCTCACAAGTGCAGGGACCTGGTCTTCTGCAAAGTATGAATACTCGTCCAAGTGGTAATATGTTGTACAACTGTAAAAGTTGTCCGTGTTAGAAAGTTGGTGAAGCTGCAGAGTACTTTACCAATCAGAAGCGACAAGGTTGTTTGTACGTTGGGTAATAATTCTTCATGGTATATATCAAACAACAAACAACATTATTCATCATTCATTCAAAGAGAGACACTTTCAAGCTTCAAAATAACAAGGGACATGATAGAAGTGCTTCTATTGCTTTCTGTACTAGCTGTAGTTTTGCTTGCTTGTAATAGTTCTTATATTGTAGGATTCGTTTCACTTGTGAAAGGAACGCTTCATTCTTGTGTGAATCATTGTAAGAACTAGGTTAAGGGTAACTTAGTTTCTTACTCTAAAGTTTATATTAATCGGTTATGATTAGTATAGTGGGCAGTGTTGTATCTGCTCTAGCTCAGCTAAGTGATATGAGGTATTGCTTAGTGTGGAGATTAGCAGGCTAATCTCATTTTGTAAACTGGCTTTTACTTTTGCTTGGAGAAGATTAGTGGAAGCAGTTTGAAAAGTTCTATTGAGAACATGTCGTGGTTTTACTCCCTTGAGCAAAGAGGTTTCCACGTAAAGTTGATTGTCAATCTTTACTTTCAGTATTTGTTCTTTACTGTTTATTACTGTAACTCTATTGATGACCTAGTCCCATCTACATAGGTGGACACATACATTCCAACTAACGTTCTATCCTCTTATTCTTCTCCCGAGTTCAATTCGGACAATATGTTTATTTCAATGGTGATCAAGCATCAAAATAGTAATCACAAGAATATAAGAACAACTAATATGATAAACAAATCATGCCGAATCAAAATCACTAAACAATCAACAAATCATGCCGAATCAAAATCACCAAACAATCATATTGTAAGTAAATATAATCCAAGAACGAGAAGTTTAACTCCACATAGACATAGAGCAATTACAACGAATCATTCAAATAAAAGATGTAAAATAAAATAAAAGAGAAGAAAAGAAGAAAACCTAAGGGTGTGTTTGATATGAAGGAAAACATTTTCCATGGAAAATGTTTTCTTGGAAAACAAGTTAATTTTTTACTTATTTTCTCATGTCTGATTGGTGAGCAGAAAATATTTTTAGTGTTTGATTTATGAATAATTTTTTTTTTGAGAAATATCTTTTATTTATACTAGAGTAGAAAATAATTTTTGAAATTGAAAATATTTTTTAAAAACAAACTTAATTTTTTTTTGTAGTGGGGGGGTGGGTGAGG
>JAJOOH010008216.1:0-32658 GCA_029582605.1 Solanum gracilifrons
GATTAAATATGTATTTTAATACTTGTTTCTTGTAAAGTTTTATATTTAGTTTTACCCAATTAACTACATACTTTAGTATGTATAATTTACAAAATTATTATTACTATCCCCTCATTATATATGTGCATTGGTTTATTTAATTTTTAGTTATAAATACTTGAATTTTTTTTTTTTCAATGTTATTATCCATTTTATCGTAAATGTTGGTAATTTGTTTTTTATAATAATATAACTATTGATTTGATAATATTTCTTTTACTTAGTAATTTGATAGCTACCCACTTATGTATTTTTGGTAGAATTTTATTTATATTCAATTATCCATATTTGGTGCATATTTTAAAATTTTAAATTTTAGTTAAAACTTTTCATACCCATAGAATCCTCCTACAAATCATAAAATTTTCTCTTTTATGGGAAGAATATTATTTCCTCACCCAAAATACTTCCTTGAGATCAGCCTTTTTCTTTTTTTTACTTCCTCTCTTGCAACGTATCTTTTTTTTTCCTCCATAAAAGCTAGCCTAGTATCAACCAAGAAAGGGATGGATATAGATCATCTATGTTAGGCCATACTTGAAAGAAAAGGAAGAAAACTTCAACATTTTTTAACCATACTATCTCTACCAAAACCATGAAAATCCATGTATCATCGGTTCCCTCAAACCACCAAAAGCCTTCATTTGGGAGGACGAAGTTTGTCGGAATGCTTAGTTGTTTGTTCCATTCAAAGTCTCCGGCAAGAGCTCCGATCAAGAGCTTTCTAGTCGCTTGAGCTCCGTTAAGAAAAGGTCAAATCTTTATCTTTTTCTTGTTCCATGGTTCAATACTTCATATACTATGCTTTAATCATTTTTTGTCAATATCATGTTGTTATCGATTTTGTTTATTTTCATGCTATTTGTTGTTTGCTCGTTTATTATTCTAATGAATAATTGACGATAATGAATATCTTATTATTTACAATGTGTGTTCAGTTTGGATTAAGATATTATTATAAATACATCATGTTTTAAATTTAGTTTACCATTAAAGAATCTAGTGCTACGTATCATTAATTCTTACGAGGACTTTTTGTAGTTTCGTAATCACCGATTCTAATCATATTTACTCAACTCTGTAGGATAGATCTCGACAATAGTGTGAATTACATTTCAACTAATTTTAAATGAAAATGTTCTTCTAAGTGCGAGAATTTATTTAAGTTACATTACAGTAACTCATGTCTATTGTTACCATTTTAGTTTATTCATTCTTAGTAGAAATGAGGTTGTAAGTTATGTTCTATTTTATTATATGTGATGTAGGTGAGGATGAATTAATTAATTTCTTTTTCACCGTATTTAGCTCATTTTTCAATTTGGTTCTAAGTATCATTTCTCATCGTGTGTGTAGTGGACCATCCTTTTAAGGACTTGATATGATTTCTTCTTAGTAGTCCTTTTAAGTATAGTAAATTGTTAGGGAGATATGTGTTAATTCATTAATTACTCTCAAGCTTAAATTCACTGCTTGCATCAATTGCTCACCTATTAAATGGTTGTATTTGCTTTGGTGTTTGTAAGTACGTTCGGATGGGGTTTGGACTATATTAAGTCAAGGTCAATTAATTTAATCATAAGAAGAGGGGGATGGAATGCAAATTTATGTCAAATCATGTGGTCCGAGAAAAGAGCTGAAAAGTCCTCCTTTTTTTTTTTTTACATGTGCTTACTTTAATTAAGAGTTTTTTTTAGTACTTTTATCAATTTATAATTTTTTGTTTGCTTAAGTTAAACTTTAAGCACCTGCCTACTCTCCCCTCTTTAAATATTATTACATGTACATCCTAATGGAGTGACATCGGTCGAAGTGCAATCACAACGAGTGGGGAATTCAACGCGTGAAGACGAGTTCAAGTTGAATCATCGCCCCGAAAGGGGGCATCAGGTACGCCTTGGGAGATGATGAAACAAGACAGGCTATAGCTGACTTCTCGTATGAAGCACATTATCACTTTATAAGGATAAAGACAATTGTTACTCCTTTCTTATTCTCATTTTATATGTCACCCTTTTAAAGATCTCAAAGACTTGATAACTTTTATAATTTTGTTAAACTATCAACAAAGTTTTCACTAAATTCAAAAATCAAGTATAAACATTTTTAAGTTTTACATGACTTTTAAAAAATATCAAAATATTTTATTTAGTACTCCTGAATAATCTCTTTAAGAACTCTTTTCGTCTTGTCTTAAGACGTTTAAGAAGGTTGATCATTAAAAATAGAATAGGGGGAGTAACATCGCATTGGGCCCATTTTTAGCCTTGTCATATCTGATCCCGTCTCTCTCTCTCTCTCTCAACTTTAACTTTATGTATTTTTGCTTTATTTAAATTTCTATGTTGCACAACACATTTTAAGCATTTAGCTTGGAAGCAACAAGGTTAGTTTCTCAATTCATTATCTTCTAATTTTCAACTCTGTTTCTCCTTTTATTTATGTTACTTTAAGTATTCTATTGGAAGCAATCAAGTTAGTCTCTTTCCTCTTTTTATTGTCAATGTTACAAGTGCTTATTTTCTTGTTTAGTGGCATGAAAGCATATTTTATTAAATTGAATTCGTAAATTTGGTGGCTTTACTAGTTTGTATGTATCATTGATTGTAATCCTTATCTATAGTCGCATGCTAAATAAATTCATCTTGTTTTATAATGTTATGTGTTTGGGGATAACTAGAATTACGATACCTTTATAAAATGATGATTTTTGCCCCCGTGATAAATTTATAGATTAGTTTAACCTATTCTTAGCATGTTAATAAGTATAATTTCTCTTATATGGTTATTTGACCATTTCAAACCTCTTTAGTTAAATTGATGATTTGGTCACTTATTTTATCACTTAGTCTTTCTTTAACTTAATAAAACGTAGAGACCTTAATTGCTACTTGTAACCCCCACATATTGCATGAAACATGGCCGGGATCCACATTTGTGGACCTCGAGGGATGCCTAACACCTTCCCCTCGAGGTAATTTGAACCCTTACCCTGATCTCTGGTTCGTTGACCTTAGTTAGATTTAGCTAGGTTAGATAGGTGCCCTAACGCGCCTTAATTCGTTAGGTGGCGACTCTTCAATCCATCCAAAGCCCAAAAGAGTTGTTAGGTCGTGCATTCCGAAAGGAAAATCCGTTTTGCGAAAAATGGGGCGCGACAATGCAAATATAAAAAGGTAAAAAGTATTTTGAAACCACACTCGACATTTAAATTATGAGTTATGTCATATCATCATATCATCATATATCATATATCATATATCATCATATCATATATTACTAAAAGTGGGAACAAAAAAAAGTTGAAAGTTGAAATACCATTTTACCCCTACACTAAATTAAAATATTATAAATATTTAGTTAATTACATGTTTAAATATTAGTGATAATCAATTACTACATTGAGTAAATGGAAAGTTCAAGTGTTCAAAGGAAGATTGTTTACTCTTCCAGATTTTAATGAAGGTTCATTGCATATATTTAATATTTTTAAAGTTGTTCTCTTTTATCAATTTTGGCCCTTTGAAACCTTCAAATATATAATTTAAAACTTTAAAGCAATGAAGTCATCAACATCTAAAATTGATCTAACGTATATGACATATCTACCTTAGTCTGATTATATATCACTTCATGAAAATAAAGTGATTTTTCTATTTGATTCATGCTTTAGTTTGACTCGATGGAGAAGACTTTTGAATTTTGATTGGATATGAGAGAAGGTGTCGATAAAAACTTGGAAAATTATGTACCGATTTTGTATTTCTTTTTCCATTTATATAATGTTATGATTAAAGTGTAAGAATGATGTGTATGTTATTTTTCTCTTCTATATTTATTTTTTTATATTTCTCTATTAGTCTTCTTAAAGTTAATTTTCTATAAAAAAAATTATTATCATAACATTTATTTGAGATTGTTGCATTTTTGTTCTCATTACACTCATGTTTTTATTGAATTTTAATTGTCTTAATGAATTTGTAAAACATTGCATGGGACACACGTGCAACACGTGTGTCCAGAAACTAATATACTCTTAAACAAAGGGAACTTTTGTAAAGTTGAATAGTTGATATATTATAAGAAATGCATAATTGAAGTTTGTTCTAATATTCCTTTTGAAATTCACTCAACAACAAAATTTCAGTATGTCGATGTATCTTGTATTGATAATAATATCGATTGAATAAACTTATCATTCAACTATTTGAGCTTGTATTTTTATCTTCAATTTGTGTGCAACTTATCACGTGCTTATTATAATATTTCCAAAGTATTTGTACTCATTAGCATGGGAATACACATGGTGCAACACACGTGTTTGAATAAATTTATCTATACCATTACAATAAATCCACACAACTTAGTAAGGGACACACGTGCTCAGGACTAGTAAAAATACAAAAGATTATTCCCGTAGATGAATAAATAAAATACATTGTTTTATTGTTGAAAATCGTAATTTAAAAAAAAACGCAAGTTTCTAAAAATTGCTTTACTATTGAAAATCCCAAGTTTCTAAATTGGTTGCCATATTGTTGAAAATTGTAAGTCAAAACTTTTTTAAAAATTGTAAGTTTTTAAATATTGTTTAATTGTCGAATATGGTAAGTTTGAAAATATTTTATTTTCCTAATTTCTTACGAATTGGGTTTCTAAATATTGTTTTATTGTTGAAAATTGTAAGTTGAAAAAAAAAAAACAAGTTTCTAAATATTATTTTCTTGTTGAAAAAAACTGGTAAGTTACTAAATATAGTTTTCCCAAGTTATTACCAATTGGGTTTCCCAGCAAGGCAAGGGGATTGAAGCTAGTTATAAATATGGGATTCCTAAATTGTCCCCATTGCGTTCAACTTTATACTTTTTGTTTCTAAACAGTCACAACTCATAAAATTAGTTTAATTCATTCAAGAGTGATGGAGTTTGAAGAAGAAGGGTTTCGATTTCGTCCTGAGAATTCAGAGTTACTTACATACCTTCTCAGGTTTATGGCTGAAAAAGATTTGCATGACGATGGTTTTATTACCGAGTGTGATGTTTACAAACAAGAACCTTGGCTAACTTATAGCTGTGGGCGTCATTGTGGAGGAGGAGATGATGGGGATACGAATATTTTTCGATACTTTATTTCACCCAGACATAAGAAAAAGAAAACTAACGATAGATTTTGCAGAGTTGTGGGTAAAAATCTTGGGACTTGGAAGCAACAAGATAAGGGGAAAATGGTTGTGAGTAAACATAACAAGTCTTTGAGTATGGGACTCAAGAAGAGTCTCTATTATGATACTAACATGTGTTGTCCTGATGATAGCAAGTGGCTCATGAAGGAATATGCCTTTTGTGAAGCTATTCTTAGAAAGTTTGAAAACTCTAATTTTAAAGATTATTGTATTTGTGCAATAAAAACGAAGCCCGAAAAAAATTCTGCTATTTGTTCTCGAAGTAGTAATGTGAGTACAACTGTTATGGATACAAAGGTGATTTCAGGGGTAAATTCTGTTGTGCCGCGGATGGATCAGGAATGTAAGGAGGTCACTCCTATCAATATTGTTGAACCAATGGTGCAAATTCAAGAGGCTTCATCAGGTGAGGAGAAGATCAAAGAGCTATTAGAAAACGATGATCCTGAAATAACGCTTATGCGGAATGAGGACTATGGAATGATCAATCATCCTTTCAATGTCGTTGAATATCCAGCGATGGAAGTTGATGATGTTGAGGTGCAAATTCAAGAGGCTGCTGGTGAATGGAATGGTGTTTTGGAATTTGAGAACACAATGCCAGAAAATAATCTGCCTAAGGAACCAGCACACCTGCAGCAAGATTGTCCTTTTGGTGTTTATGAGGACCGTATTGCAAGCTTTGTTGGACTGCTATCTGGTTGTGGGAACTCTGCTATCAGGAACAATCAAGAGGCCCCCGGAGAAGAGAATGGTCAGTTGGAGCTAAATACTTTTTCTCAAATACAACAACCTATGATTCCTGACTTTGCGAATGTGAAGTCAAATATCACTATGCCTGAAATATATGATACTTTGGCTGAATATATGGGTGTCGATGTATTGATGAATCTAAACAATGAGTTGCTGATCCATCCTTTTGATTTTTCTAAACGAGCAATAGTAGAATCTAATCAACATCCAGTGCAGATCACTCAAGAGGCTGCTGGTGAAGAGAATGGTCTGTTGGGGCAAACTGTGTCGCCTTTTTTCAAAGTTCAAGAATTTGTTATGCCAGAAAATAACGTGCCTGAAATGTTCGATACGGGTGACACATTGTTGGAGATAAACCAGACACCACAAGAGGAATTTGAGACACTTTGTGAAACAGAAGAATCCAGCTTTGTTGCAGACCTTACAAAAGCCTTGTTAGATCATGAGCCTTTGAAGGATATATCGGATGCAATTAGGGCAAGTAAGAGTACATTATTGTTGGACCAACAATCTTGGCAGTCTAACGCGCATTTACAAGATATGCTGCTCTGAAGAATTGAACAGTTTCAGCTAATTTTGTGGACAAAACTAATTAGCTAGGTTCAGTTTTTAAAACACTATCAGGAGTTTTGTGCCTGCTTCTCAGTCCTTTCTGTTTGATGTTTCTTATAGTTTACGTAAATTCTATTTGTCCAACTTTAGTGTTCAATTTCTAATTTTGACAAAGAAACTGTTATTATAAGCTTTATCACTTGTTACAAAAGTTTATACAGTCCCCTCTAAATGAAATATTTTGCTCTGTCTAAACCAAATCTACATTCAACAAACTTATAGTTATTGCTAGCTGATCGATTGATCTAGGTTTTCTTTGAATTTATATGTGTCCAATTTTATGTGATCGATTTGAAGTACGAATGTAGTACTGAGGAATCAATGTCCAAATTTATGTCACCTTTATTTTTTGGGACTATAGTGCTTCTCAATCATTGAAAGAAGAGGAGGAATTTCTCGGTATGATTAATCGCTGTTTTGGGAGCTTATCTCTCCTTCAAAGATGAAATCGACCTTTACAACTTATTGTTGGAGTATGCATCCGGAGGAAGCCTTGTCAATAGTCTTCGGAACTTTAATTCACTGCCGGAGTTTGAAGTTAAAAAACAAGCAAAGAATGTTCTTTTAGGGTTCAGTTGCATGCATTCACAGCAATAGAATTATTCACTGCGACATCAAACCTGACAATATTTGACAAAACTGCCAAGATTGCTGATTTTGGGCTCTCCATGACTTTTGAACAGGGCATGAAAGAAAAACGGAAACTGATGATCAGGGGAACAAAAAGGTATATGAAACCTGAATTGGTGCGTAACTGTGACAATAGATAGACCCATATATAAAAATTGATTTGTAAAATAGTACGTGTGGGCTTGATCCCTCTTTAGAATTAGTTTTGGGGTATGTAGGCAGTCTGTGACAAAGATGATCTCACATGCAGCCCCTTATTAGTTTAATTTAAAAAAAGTTGTTTAGGTTCATCAACATTCTTTATAAAGAAATTATCATCTTTGTTTTGCCACAGTGAAATAATTGCACAGCTCTCTTTTATGTTATCTATTCGTGTCAAGTGTGCTAGTCCAATTTTAAACTCAGTTGCAGATCCATTTGCTACTCATTTTCCTTATGTCATTTAAATTTCAGAATTATCTTTCAGTGATCTATCTAGAAACAGGATTTTCCCACCTCTAATCAATTTGAAATTTGTGTTATAAAACATTATTTTCCCACCGATGTAATGTGTTTCAAGTAAATTAAGGGATCGTTTGGTAGAGTGTATTAGAAAATATAATGCATGCATTAGGTGTGTATATTAGTAGTACCTTGTTTGGTACACTTTTTCATGTCATGTATAACTAATGCAAGCATTAATTATATACTCTATTGTGTATTAAGTTGTGTATTACTAAACCAAGGAATTTTAGGTATTAGTAATACATAGCATTTTAACACTTGCATTAGATTAAATAATTACAAAACTACCCTTAAAGCCTTTTTCATTTTCTTTGTTGTCATAAGTTTTTCTTTTTATTTTGATTTGTTTTTCGGTGTCTTTTAATTTTTTGGTGTCTTAATAAGCTTTATGGCCTCAGTATCTTTTTTTAAAAAAACAAAAATCTAATTTCAATATAATTTAATCCAAATTTTTAATATCGTGACGATAAATTTGATAAAAAAAAATTATTTGCTAACATTTCACAAAAATATTTTGACGCAATAGTACAACTATTTAATATTATTTATGAAAAAAGAAGAAGAAGAGTTAACGATGTTTTAGCAAATAAATCTTTTTTGATGTTTTGGCAAAGAACTTTGTTGCAAAGGAAGTGTACAAATAAATAAAGTGTGAAGGGTATTTTTGTAAACAAATATTTTTTAATAGAAATTATGCAAGATTTGTTATTTCTAATACATCAAACCAAACAATGTAAAAGAAATAATGCTTGCATAACTAATGCATGCACTACTAATGCAAGCAATACTCATGCATACATTACTAATGCAAGCACTACTAATGCAAGCATTAAGGTTTTCCTATCATTTTTGTTTACCAGATATCAACTTCTTTTTCCTCACTAATGAAACAAACTTCCAGTGAGGTGAAAAGAGCTGATGAAGCAGAAGGTTGCAGTAGCAACTTGAATTACATATCAAAGTTTTAGAATGGGTAATGAAGAAAATGGAATATCTTTTAATTTGTTAGCAGTAAAAGCCAGAGTGACACTATATATACAGGGGTGTGGTGTGGGTGTGCGATCCTTGTTCGATTTAGTCAACTAATTTTGGGTTTTTTTGACCAAAATTGATGGGTAAAGTCTGGAAAGTTTTAATGATTTCAATACAAAAGCTAAGATGAAATGAAGAAAATGGAATACCTTTTTATAGAAATTTATATGTCACTCCTTTTCCTTTAATCTCCTTCCACGATTCTCGTCAAGTTCTCCACAAAATATCTCATAATAGATTTTTTTAACTCTATTTTAAAACATTTTAATTATTTTTAGGCGAATCTCCACACCCGTATCTAACTATCCATACATGGATCCATATCCCCGAATCTTAAAAGTTAGATCATGAAATTCGACCTATTGAGTTAGTTAGTTAACTAATTAGTTGATATGTCCATGTGTAGTTAGTTAGATCTATATAAATAGAATGTACTCAGTTGTAATAGTTAGTTCAATTGATTCAATACAAGCAAAGCAGTTTCTCTTTCATTTTCTCTCATACTCTTTCAATGGAGTTCTGTAGTTCTTCAGCATATTAGCTGAATCTCTTATTCTTGATCATCAATTTCACATGGTATTAGAGCCTTGTTGCCCTTACTAGATTCGTCATCTCTGTTTTCTGGTAGTGTCAATTTGTCTCTCAGTTGCAGCTGTTTAAAGGTTCATCAGATCTTGCAGCTATGGTGGAAGTTACAGATCCCAATACTAGTTCTACAGGAATCAATGTTATCGATGTAAGTAATCCTCTTTACATTCATCCATCTGATGGTCCCAGCCTGCCTCTTGTTCAGGTTGTATTTGATGGAATCGGTTATAGGTCTTGGAGGAGAAGTGTAATGAGATCCCTCTCTGTGAAGAACAAGTTAAGATTCATTAATGGTGAGTGTAAGAAACCTGCACTCAATTCTCCTCAATATCGACAGTGGGAAAGATGTGATAATATGGTCACATCTTGGATTCTCAAGTTTCTTGGAAAAGAAATTGTTGATAGTGTAGAGTATGTTTATGATGCCTTAGAATTATGGAAGGAGTTAAAAGACAGATATGATCAAACAAATAAGGCAAAGTTGTTTCAGATCCAAAAGAAAATCAATGATTTGAGTCAAGGTGTGCTTAACGTGACTGTGTATTATACTAGGATGAAGAGGTTGTGGGAAGAATTGAACAATCTGAGCGCTAAAGATCAATGTAGTTGTGTGTGTAATTGTGGGGGAAAAGAGAACATACATAAGGCAGAGCAGGATAGGAGACTCATTCAATTCCTTATGGGATTGAATTAGGTGTATACTGTAATCAGAGGTAGTATAATAATGATGAATCCCTTGCCATCTATGGCCCAGGCCTTTGCTTTGTTAGTTCAGGAAGAAAATCAAAGGGAATTCAAGCCAAATAACCAAATGTTTGCAGAGGCATTAGTGAATTCTTCTATGCATGCTAACTCATCAGGATCTTCAAGTGGAAGACAGCAGCAGTTCAAGACTAATTTCTCTCCCACCAATAACTACACTGGCAAACCAAGATCCTTCTGCGATCATTGTAAGAAACCAGGTCACACTAAAGAGAGGTGCTACAAGTTGCATGGTTATCCTCAGGCTAGTACCACTGGGAATGGACAAGGTAACAATAGGATCTAAGGTAAAAGGGGATAGCAGCATATGTTTTTGGGATAGATAATGAATCTAACACAGGAAATACTGCTGAATCCTCCAATTCTGGTCCCAACCTTACCAAGGATCAGTATGGACAACTCATCAATTTGCTACAACATTTCCAGTTGGGATCTGTAGGAGAAGCTGCTGAAGATCAGCTTGTGAGTGGTGCTGCAAATTTTGCAGGTATGATAGCTTGTAAATCATCTGTTGATTTTGACAAACTTTCATGTGGGTACTTTAAATCAAAGACTGACTTATGGATATTAGACTCAGGGGCCACACATCACATGACCTACAATAAGAACCATCTTTCTGATATCATTTTGCTTACCATATCCTTTGTTAGTTAGCTTGCCTAATGGATACAAGGTGAAGGTAACTGAAGTTGGAAATGTAAACCTCACATCAAAGATCACATTACATAAAGTCCTTTTCATTCCATCCTTCAAATATAACTTGATTTCCATCAAGGCTTTAGCACTTCATCTTAAATGTCTTGTTTCTTTCTCTAATTCCTCTTGTATACTGCAGGGCCCTTCAATGAAGAGGCCTCTGGAAATTGGTAGAGTACAAGATGGACTTTATTTGCTTTGCTCAACCTGTCTGAAAAAAGGCTGCTCCAACACTTCTTTGAAAACCTCAAGTCAATGTGCTAGTTTGCATAGTACTGTTGAAGTCCATAAATGCCCTTTGTCTACTATTTCTTCTTCTTCATGTTATATTGTTCCATCTGTAATGAATATTACTCATAATGAAAATAATTTTGTTTCAATACCTAGTCTATCTCATTCTTCTAGTCTGTCTCATGAAGTTAATATCAATACAGACCTTTTGTGGCACCACAGACTTGGACATGTTCCTTTTGCAAAAATGAAGAATATACCATCCATTCCTGTGAAGTTCTCACCTAAGCAACCATTTACCTGTACCATATGTCCCATGGCAAGGCAAAATAGATTGTCATTTCCCACCTACCAAGATTTTTTAGCTACTCCATGTGGATTTATGGGGACCATATCATGTGACAACCTATGATAATTTTAGATATTTCATCACCTTAGTTGATGACTTTAGCAGATCCACTTGGACTCCCTTGTTAAGCTGCAAGAGTAATGCATTGCACATTATCAAATCATTTGTCAATATGGTTGAGACTCAATTCAAAACCACCATAAAAACCATAAGGACAGATAATGGACTAGAATTTGTAAACCAAGAATCCGCCCTCTTCTTTCAATCAAAAGGAATCATTCACCAAAAATCCTGCCCCTACACACCATAACAAAATGGTGTAGTAGAAAGAAAACACAAATATCTCCTAGAAACTGCTAGGGCACTCTTTTTTCAATCCAAACTACCTATTAAGTATTGGGAGAATGTATACTCACATCAACCTTCATCATTAACAGACTTCCCTCTGTTGTTCTTCAGAACAAATGCCCTTTTTCTTTACTGTATAACCAAGAGCCTCAATAGTCTCAAATGAGAAGTTTTGGGTGTCTATGTTATCCTACCATTCCCAAATCCCATAGAACCAAATTTGATCCAAGAGCAACCCCACATGTGTTTGTAAGTTATCCATTTGGGACAAAAGGTTATAGAGTACTAAGTTTGGCTTCTAAAAAAATTTCTGTGTCTAGGGATGTTACATTTCATGAGACAATCTTCCCTTTCTCTATGACTCAATCATCTTCCCCTGTGGTAGATGGTCATGTTCCTGGTTTTGATTATCTCACTCCTACAATTGTTCTTTCTGATAACATTCAGTGTAATCCTGAATCTGATAATGATAATATGCAATGTGATCCTGATCGTGCAGACACTATAGTTCCAACTGAGTTACCACCACCATTTGTTCCTCCTTCACCAGACCACATTCCATCTGTTAGAAAGTCTGCCAGAATGCACAAAGCACCAGCCTATCTAAATGATTACTTATGCAATATACCTCATTCCACAACTACATTACCACCTCATTCACTACATGCATCATTTTCTAACCACCATCATATTGCCTCTAAGCTTTTGTATCATGATAGCCAGTCTCTTGTATTGAGTATCTCACATGAAAGTGAGCCATCTTCATATGATATAGTAGCTATGGATCCTGCATGGCAGGCAGCTATGACACAAGAACTATCTGCCCCACATAATAATGATACTTGGGATCTCATGCCTCTACCCCTTGGAAAGAAATCTATTGGGTGTAGATGGGTATATAAGATCAAACACAGAGCTGATGGTAGCATAGAAAAGTACAAGGCTAGTTTGGTTGTTAAGGGTTATACTCAGCATTATGGAGTTGACTACACAGAGACTTTTTCACCTGTTATTAAGATGACTATTGTAAGAGCTCTAATTGCCACTGCTGTAAAGAAACACTGGAACATTTATCAATTGGATGTGAATAATGCCTTTCTCCATTGGGAGTTAGATGAAGAGGTTTACATGGATATTCCACCAGGCTTGGATATTCAGACTAAAGGATTAGTTTGTAAGCTCAATAAGTCATTATATGGTCTAAAGCAGGCTAGTAGGCAATGGTATGCTAAGTTGTCTGATGCCCTCAGTTCCAAGGGATACACTCATTCCACAAATGACTACTCTCTATTTTATAGAAAAAATGGCTCATCTACTGTCTTCATAGCTGTGTATATGGATGATATCCTATTGACAGGTACTGATCTTGAAGAAATTGATAGTCTCAAAGGTTTTCTCCATAATCAATTCAGAATTAAAGATTTGGGGAAACTGCATTATTTCTTGGGGTTAGCGATCCTTTACACTGAAGCTGGATTGCTTATTTCACAAAGGAAATTTGTGCTTGATCTTCTCAAAGAGTACCATTGTTCTGAACTTTCCAGTCTCACCTCACCACTAAATGTGACAGTCAAGCTCAAGGCAAATGAGGGGAAGTTTATTTCTGATCCCAGTGCATACAGAAAATTAGTTGGGAAACTTAATTTCTTAACTAATACTAGACTAGATATTGCTTATGGAGTTCAGCACCTTAGTCAGTTCATGCAAGACTCCAGAGAACCACATATGAAAGCAGCATACCACATGCTGAGGTATCTCAAGAAGGATCCCACCTTAGGATTGCTTATGGCGTCTACTGATGATTACAATGTACAAGATTTTTGTGATTCAGATTGGGGTGCTTGTCCTGATTCCAGAAAGTCCATCACAGGGTATATTATGTTGCTTGGTTCCAGTCCTATAGGCTGGAAATCTAAGAAACAGGAAACTATATCTCTTTCCTCAGCTAAGGCTGAATATAGATCCCTTCGAAAGGTGGTTGGAGAGTTGGTTTGGTTAGACAGACTATTTGAAGAGCTTATTATTCCTAGAAGCAGACCTTTTCCTATCTTTTGTGACAGTCAATCAGCTCTACAAATTGCCAAAAATTATGTGTTTCATGAAAGGACCAAACACATTGAGATCGATTGTCATTTTGTGCGAACCAAGCTACAAGAAGGTCTTATATCACTACATCACATTGAAACTCATGACCAACTGGCTGACATCCTTACTAAGGCTCTTACAGGAGTCAAACATTCAGTAGTTTTGGACAAGTTGGTTGTGTTGGTCTCACCTCCAACTTGAGGGGGGGTATTGAGTTAGTTAACTAATTAGTTGATATGTCCACGTGTAGTTAGTTAGATCTATATAAATAGAATGTACTCGGTTGTAATAGTTAGTTCAATTGATTCAATACAAGCAAAGCAGTTTCTCTTTCGTTTTCTCTCATACGTCCTTCAATGGAATTATGTAGTTCTGCAACATATTAGTTGAATCTCTTATTCTTGATCATCAATTTCACACGACCTTTAGATCCGCACCCATATCGGACATCCACACCCATATCGGACATCCACACCCGAGTCCGAGCAACTTAGTCTGCCATTCCTTTCACTTATGTATCTGCTAATTGCTTTATTTTTATAAGAATATTAGCAAAGTCATGTTTTGTTTTGTTTTTTAATTTTTCCTCTCTTCAGCTGCCTAAAAAAATTGGCGTATTTTATTTCATCATAGTTTATTTTAAACGTTATTGCATGTTTGGTTAAGTTTCTTAGAAATTAAAAACTATTTATGAAGGAATTAAGAAGTTTGGGTTCATCAAGTTGACTGAAAATGGATAATAAATTTGTTACTAGGAGTAACAGCAATTAGAGAGTTGTGAGCGGTAGTATCAAATTTGATTTACAAAATAATCTCAAAAAATTAATCTTAATATTTTTTTCCATTTACAATTCTTTCTTTTTGTTTCTTATATTTTCACACTAAAATGAAATAAGAATAAGAATCTCAAATAATGATAAACAAATAGATTTTTAAGGGAGATATTCAAAATTCAAATTATTCGTTGAATCAAAGAAGTGAAAAAATAATTCACGTGTGAGAAGAATCAAAAATACCCATGAACTAAAAAAAACATGAACTTCACTAGAAGGATCTAACATACCCATACATGAATTTTTTTAATAAAGAATAAATTTAAATTTTATTTAGGAAAATAAAAACGAAATTGAATTAAATTAATCCTGAAGGAATAGGAAAACACAGGAGAAGAATAGTATAGAAGGAAAAAATAGGAAATAAACCTTGAAACCAAATTAAAATAGAAATTTGGTAAGGGAAATATAGATGTAATCGTCTTTTTTCTGGAGGATTTTCATCTTTTAAGAAACTGTAAGAATCCATTTAGGTATAGGAAAGGGAAACATATCATCTATAAATTACTATCTAATGTATTGTTATAATAATATACTACAAACATTCAATTCTTAATTTCCAATGGCGGGATTATTGTGGAAGAGAGGCACAACTCTTGGTCAAGGTGGATTCGGTGTTGTCTCGTTAGCTTCTACCTCCAACGCACTATTTCGTGGTGTTACTCTTCCATCTCTCATCGCCCTCAAATCATGCAACTACGGTGCTTCTCAATCGTTGAAAGAAGAAGTCGAAATCCTCCAAATGTTCAAACATTCACCTTACATTGTTCACTGTTTCGGAGCTAATGTCTCATTTGAAGATAACGTCAATCTTTACAACTTATTGCTCGAGTATGCTTCAGGAGGAAGCCTTGCTGATCGTCTTCAGAACTGCAATTCACTGTCGGAGTCTGAAGTTAAGAAGCACACGAAGAATGTTCTTTTAGGGCTCAGTTGCATACACAACAATGGAATTATTCACTGTGACATCAAGCCTGGCAATATTCTCCTTGTGGGCAGGGATAAAACGGCCAAGATCGCTGATTTTGGGCTTTCCGTGACCTTGGAACAGGGCATGAACCAAAAACAGGGAGTCATCAGGGGAACAGAAAGGTATATGGCACCTGAATCCGTGATTAACACTGAGTATACCTCACAAGTTGATATTTGGGCTCTTGGCTGTACTGTCTATGAGCTGATTACGGGAACACCGCTGTGGGAAGGAGCAGATGGTGATGATGTGTTGGACAAAATCGAGTTTGAGGAACCAAAGTTTCAGAATTCAAAGTTGTCAAATGAGGCTCAAAATTTTCTGGAAAAATGTCTTGTGAAGAATCCGAGCACGCGTTGGACTGCGGACATGCTCTTGAACCATACTTTTCTGCAGAATTCATCCAAAGTAGCCAACACAGCAAAGACAAGGAAGAAGAAAAGTGATTCAATGTCCCTTCTACACAAACCAATCCAGAAGATAACATTCAAGATCGGCCATCATAAATTCTCGAGGCAATTGCTGGATCCGAATCCTCTTCTAGACAAGCCAATCAAGAAGATAACATTCAAGTTCGGCAATCATAAATTCTCGAGGCAATTGCTGGATCCGAAGCCCCTTCTACACAAACCAATCCAGAAGATAACATTCAAGATCGGCAATCATAAATTCGTGAGGCAATCCCCAGATCTGAAGGAAGTAGAGAATGAACCTTGTGGAAGGGTACTGGGTACTGACAATAGATAGATACATAATAAAAATTGATTGTATATATATAGAGAAGTATGTATGGGTTTGATCCCTCTTTAGGATTTCTTTTGGGGTCTGTAAGCAACGTGTGACGAAGATGATCTCACGTGCCGCCCTTTATTAGTTTAATAATAAAAAAAAGTTGTATAGTTGATCATCATTCTTCATAAAGAAAGGTGAGTTGTTATATATGTGTTGCAAAGTTGAGTTTGTTATTATGATTGAATTGCTAGGTTAGAAATCTATGGTTTCCTTATTAATATGACTCATCTGTTGTGTTTTTCCATATTTGTGCCCTCTCTTTTGTCACCAATTTAGAAACAATGTTTTACCTGTCAAGTACTATTGGTTTTGGGGAATGTTATCTTGACTCGTGAGAATTTTATATAGTCATGCTCGAACTCTAAGCTTGAAGACTCCCATTGTGATCATCTCCAGTACAAACATTAATATAAATTCATCAGCGTCACTCCTCTTATTTATGTGCTCTTCCCTGGAAAAAAAATGGAAATTGATTGCCCTAGAGATGGTCCATCTACATTTTTTGATTGAAACAGCTAAGTAAATAGTGAGATGCATCAAAAAAGTGCTACTAATATGAACAAATTCACTACCTGTTGCTTGGCAAAGTCCATGAGATCATATTTGCCCTCACCATTAACGTAGCTCCAACATGAATTTGATGGACTCTAATACGCATTCTACACATCTAATCAGACTCTTGATAGAGCTTCGAGCACCGTCTTTACTCGTTTGCCTCTTGTAACTTTCCATTTTTATACATGTAAGATGGTATCTTAACTTGGTTTCGATGCTCGCATATGCTTTCAAGCCTAAGTTAAAAATGGAACTTAACTTCTCACTAAGACCTAAGCCTATGACTGCATGAACTTACAAGCCGATTACTCCTTTAATATTCTTGCAAGAAAATTGTTTTGCAATGAAGCTGAAGAGCAAGTACTCCAAAATCCAAGTGAAAAAGCTACTCACTCCACTTTGAAAATTTCAACGTAGGGATGGCAATGGAGTGGGGGTGGAGCGGGTTGAGCTTAACCCGCAAAAAATTCAACCCATTTTTTAAATTATAGACCCGCCCCACGTAAGATTTTTTTTCTCTTCATTTTGTTAACTAACTAAAATACATAATATTGAGTTACAAATTACAATGCTTATGTTATTAGCCTCGTATAATGTTATTAACTGTAGAAAATTTCAACTACTACTAAATTATTCAAGTGTCCTTGAATAAAATCACTGAATGTATATGGTCCTTTATAAACTTAAAAAAATAAAATTTAATGACATTCTTTTAACTGATCATTTAATCTCTTAAATAATATCACCCATTTTAATTCTATTTATTACATCTACCAACTTTAGATTTTGGATTAATCAAGTCATATTTGGCATAAATAATTAATAGGTTTAGACTTAAATCATAAAAACGTTGGGATAATGTTGATTAATTAGTAAGTTTTCTTTTCTAGGACTCAAGAAAGACACAGAAATGAGAATTCAAAAAAGATAAACGAATTGGGTTTTTTCAAACCCGCAACTACCCCGCACCCGCTTTGAACTTAGAAAATTTAGTTTTCACCCGCCCCGCCCCATACCCGCATATGCCTAAACCCACCCCACCCGGCATATGTCTAAGCTTGCCCTGCCCCGTTCTCGCCCCGCTCCATTGCCATCCCTACTTCAATGGAAGAATTTGTCCTATACCCGCATATGCCTAAACCCACCCACCCCACCCCGCATATGTCTAAGCCTGCCCTGCCCCGCTCTCGCTCCGCCCCATTGCCATCCCTACTTCAATGGAAGAATTTGGCTATACAAGTCTGATTCCATTTTATTTTTTTTTGATTTCCCACCCGATGTCCGGTACCCACATTGGAGCCCGACAAAATCCGGATTCGCACCGGGAAGTCCCACATTGGGGGGTAAAGCGCTCCATAACAAAGGCGACTCCGTACCCAAGGAGGCTCGAACCCGAGACCTCTTTGGTTAAGGATGAAGGAGTACTTACCACTCCACCACAACTCTTGTTGGTAAGTCTGATTCCATTTAATTTGCAGCCACTCTTCTTATTCCCAAATTGAAGCAAAAAATATATCAAATTTGGTTTCCATCCGAGTTACCGAGTCAGTAAATTTTTCACCTCTGAGAAGGTCCATCAACTTAAGGTTGCAAAGTACCTAATGACTTGAGAAACAATATTTATGATGTCGTCGTTTAACATCTACGAATCAACCAGTTTTCGGATTGATGCGTAGGTAAACACGGAGGTAAGAAGAAGAGTAGAAACCTCATGCAAAAAATCATAGCAAAGCTAAGCATAAGTTACAATAGATCAATTTTACAGAGAAATTGAGAGAGCAGAGACGTGCCTCTAATTTTCAATAAAAGACTGGATTTTTCTCAACCATCCAATTGCTTCAATTCTATCCTTATTCATCATAAATTCATGAAGGAATGCAGAAAGTTCATCATCTACCCCTCTTGCCTTTAGGAATTCGTTTAGGCCATCTCGGAAGCCACTGTTCAAATCCCTGATAGAAAAAACACAGACGTATCAAAAAGTCAGGAGCAAGCATAAGAAACTGCAACGAAATAATGAACATACACAGTATGTCAGAATGAATAGGTAGACAATATCCAGAGAAAACTTGCGACTCCTTTTATTTTATTCTCTAAAGAAGAGTATAGCGTGCTATCAGGATGATCTGATTTGCGATAGTTGATCACCATCCTCAAACATGAAAGTGATCATGTTTACGGCCTTGCCCGCAGAAACTTAACAAAAAAGGAACTTCAATGAGAAAAAGGAAAGAAATTCAGCTCCTTTTCTTTTCTCTTATTTTGGGGATTTTTACTCTTTAAAGGGGTGAAATAGATCAGTGTAAGTGTAATGCATACACAATATAATAAAGTTAGAAAGATGTCTCATACTTAACATTGGGGCCCATATAAGGTTGAGCTCGAGAACTGTCGCTTCTGAGTAAGTAAACTTTCTGAATTTCCAAGGAATTTGGCCAGGATGAACAGACAAACTCCAAGAACTCACTACCTTCACCCTTCCATATGTCAACTAGCACACTTATGTGAAGCCGCACATCCTCTGCTAAATTCTCATCATTTGCTTTTGGAACAGTAATTGCTCCATCAATCATTGTTGCCTCGATTTTGATATGTTCATCCTCGCCAAATTTTCTCCTCAAGGTAACCCACTGCTCACCTGGCCGATCTTCCACCATAAATGTATTAAACTTTGTAACAGGCTGGAGAAAGCCAACACAGAGCGTGAGAAACAACAGGGATGCAAATATCACCATTGAATTGAACATTAAAAAGGGCTTAAAAGAAATAACAGAGCTATCTTACAGTTTCCTTTCCCAAAATGCAGAAAGGCACCTAGGTAAGCTAATAGAGATTTTTATAGCATAAATAAGCACTGCAGAATAACAAAAGAAAATATGTTGACAAGGAATATATCCTGTCTCTTTGGATAGAATAAACCAAAGGATGGAAAAAATTGAATCTGCAGTCAATTGATACAGAGAACTGTTCACCTTTCATAGTAAACAATTCAACTAAACGTGTCGACAGCCACACCATAAAAAACACTCGTCATTTATAAGAATTTGTTTCTCCTATTAAGGATAGTGAACTGTATCTGCATTGATGATATATATACAAGCACATGGATGTATGAAAAAGCATAGACACATTAAAGATATGCACATGCCTGAAGACATTCAAACACATAAATAGACAAGCCTACAGAACCAAATGCACACCAGTCCAAATATAAAGCTACCTCTAGTGACCAAATGATAAGTTCATTTGAAAACCAATTGTCTTACTTCGAAAGAAAGTTTATACAGGTGACTAGTCCCTGAATTGATCATACAGCTTCACTTACATTCTATTGGCCTCCAAATTGTCCAATGGCATAAACTTAAGATTATGGCTTCAGGCACAGGGTTTCAAATAGGAAAAGAGATTCAGAAAGTCAAAACCTTTTGAACCACTCTCGAGGGTTTCTCTCCCACGATATCCACAAAAAGAAAAAATATAATATGTGTTTTCAGAATTTCCTTTGCCTACATAAGACTGATATATTCTTCATCTGTCCCTAAAGATCTGCACATCATTAGCTCATCTTTAACCACCTCATCACATTAGGGGTTCAAGCAAACCAAACTAGCTTACCAGGTAGCACGGACTAATTCAACTTCTTCATGACAACACCATGAAGTAAAGCTCAAGTCAAACCAAAAAGAGTTTCAAATTGGCCTTCAGCCATAATAAACCAGCTTGGTTGACCCTATCAAGTGTACCACAATATCCGACATTTTTTGGTACTTGATAATGAATATCCAATGGTGATATATGACCCAATGGATAGTTCTATGAATCAAAATCTCGAGTTGGAGCCATTGCTGGGAAAAAACCAAAAAGTGAATGTTCTATTGCAGAAGTAGCATTTGCAAGCCCAGAGGCGTATGCAGGAGGGGGTCACCGGGTTCACATAAACCCATGCTCCCATCCCGAAATTATGTATAATAGTATTATATTTTTAATTTTTTGTTAAATATAGATGTGTGAACTTACACTCGAAGTATCATATAATGCGACAATGATTAGGTGCACCTCTAAGTGAAGTTAGAAATTTAAATTTTATATTTATCTTGTTTTATTTTTCTTTCTAAAATTAGATAACGCATCTCTAAGTGGTTATTGATAGCAATTTATTAAGCATTTCACTTTTGGACCTATAATTTTAAAATATTAATTATTGTCAATGATAAGAACCTAAATGTCAAACCAATTAGATCCACCTTTTCACAATAATGCATCAATCGTCCTGAAATCCTGAATATACCTCTGTTAACAAGCCTACATTCACCCAAACTAGTCAGAGTCAGCTTTATTGAATCGTTTATATCCATTTCGCTCCATTCGGACCAATACCATTCATAGCAATAACAATAACTACGACTCAAAAATTTGCCTTAGGAGAAGTTAAAAATCCTTTACATTTCACACTTATTTTAACACTCTCCTACAATCTCCAACCAAACTTAAACACCTGACATAATGTAAATGTTCTCCAAAAAAAATTGCATCATAACTAAAAAACCCCAAAATTAAGATACTTAGCCTCGATTTCCAGAAAAAAAAAACACAATAAAATCAGTAAAGGCGGAGCAGTCATAACTCCGTGACTCGAAAATAAAGCAGAAAGGGGGAAATTCATTGTCTTCCCAAAATAGATAAATTGCGTAGTTCGTTGAAGATTTACCGGGTGGGGAGGGGCGTAATCCAACTGATACTCTATTTCATTGCGAAGTATTCTGAGTATGTTTGATTCGAACGGAGATTTTTGGATTGCCTGCGATGCGTGACTTCTGGAAAATTGGAAGATGTGCTTGCTGGAATGGAGAGAGGATTGTTGGCCGTGAGAATATAGAATGCCACAAGACGAGAAAAGTGATCTACGAGATGCTCGAAGAAATGCCGCCATGAACAGGACTCTAACTGAAAATTTGAAGGGGTTTTTGAGGGGTTTAGGCTATTTAGATGGAATTAGGAGAATGAATTTCATATTTTCTAGGTATTTACACAAGCCTCCCATCTAGCTTGATGGAATTACACTTTTCTCCTCCTAGTTTATCAAGTTGTATACTTAGGGATGGCAAGGGGCGGGGCGGGTTGAGCTTAACCCGCAAAATTTTTTAGCTGTCCCACCCCGCCCCGCATGACAAAATTTTATTTATTTTTATTAATTAAAAATATAAATAAAATAGAGTATTAAAAATAACAAGAGTTCAAGCTCAAAATCTATTCAAAGTTTTAAATATCAAAATTTAAATACAAATTATGTTTATATTATGTACTTCATAAAAATAAAAATTCTTTAAAATTTCTAGGGAATCACACATAGGTTGTAACCAATGGATATTGTCACATTTTTTCTCTTTTATTATGATTATTGAAAAACAATTAGGTTAATATTTCTATTTAGCTATTTATATTTTCACTTGAAATCAAACTTAATAATATTACAAAAATAATTTTATTTGTGAGTTTGATTAACAAGTAATAACACTAACATCATGTAATATTGTCTTGTCGATATTTATGATAATATTTTTAAATTACAATTTGATTTAAAAAATTATAAAAATATACTTTTTAAAAAGTGGGTTGATTCGACATTGCCCATAGCCCACGTACTTGTGGATTGGACTGACCGTTTTTTGGCCCATAAGAAAATGTGTCAGTCCGACCTGACAAATTTCAAAGTATGTATGGGTTAGTCCGAAGGATTGGGTCAGCCCATATTGACAGCTCTAGAAGAGAGAAGAGGAAAACTCAGAGAAGCTTTTATCATGTTAAATTATTATTTTTAATCATAAATTTTATTGAGGGGTTTTTATAAAAAGAAGGGAAAATGCATAAGTACCCCCCCTAATCTATACCCGAAATCCCAATGACACACATATACTATACTAAGGTCTTATTACCCCCGAACTTATTTTATAAATAATTTTCTATACCTTTTCGGCCTACGTGGCACTATCAACCAGATAGCTTGAAAAAATTATCAACACGCGATGGGCCCAGAAGATAGTGCCACGTAGACCGAAAAGAGGTAGAAAATTATTTATAAAATAAATTCGGGGGAGGGGGGTAATAGGACCTTAGTGTAGTATAAGTGTGTCTCTGAGATTTCGGGAATAAGTTGGAGAGGGGGGTATTTATGCATTTTCCCTAAAAAGAAAACTCAAAGTTGAAGTTATTTTATTGATACAAAATAAAGATGATAACTTATAAAATAATTCCTCAAAGTTGAGTAACTTTATCAGATATTAACTCACTAATTCGTATACATTCTGGAATCAAAAATGTTTCAAATTCTTTGATTTTTTCTTAAGAAAGGATAGATTCTACACTTCATCAAAATAAAAATTATATCTTGTTAATTTTTCTATTCCCCTTGTTAGAATTCCTAGTTCAACCATTAATTTAAATAATAAAAATCATAAATTTTGTTGAGCAAAAATAAACAATACTTTTTTTGTTCCTAATTATTTATCCAGTTTTTTCTTTTTTATTTGTCCATTTTGACAAATCAAGAAAGGAAAATATTTTTCATGAAAAATCTTTTCTTGAAAGTGTTTTCCTGAAAATAAGTGGATTTCTGACTTATTTTCTCATGTTTGGTTGGTAAGTAGAAAATATTTTTTAACATTTAGTTTGTGAATGAAAAACTTTCTTAATCAAATATCTTTTTTCTTACTAGAGAGTAGAAAATATTTTTGACCCGAAAATCAACCTCGATAACTGATCTAGGACATGACCTCGACACGCAAACTAAGACACAACCCTGATAACACATCTGAAATTCGACCCTGAGATCTAACCCCGGACCTGACCCCGACTTTCGACCTGAAATTCGAATTAAGACTAGATATCCGACCCAGGACCTGACCCCGACACCCGAACTTGAACATGATCCATCAATCCAGGTTTTGACTTCGGCACTCGAATTGAGACCCAACTTTCGAATTAAGATCCGACCCTGACAATTGAATAAACTTTTAAATCATTATTTTTAGAGGGGAACTGGTAGAGGGTGGGTAGGGTAGGGTAAAAAATAAAAACTAAAAATATATTTTTTTTAAATAAAGTTTTTAATATTTATTTTTTTGGAGGAGGGGGGGTGTTAGGTGGTTGACGTAGGTGTGAATTAAAGAAAGAAAAAAAATTAATTATTTAAGATTGAGCGGGGTAGGGATAGTCAAGGGTTGAGCGAGATAAAGAAATCAAAAAAAAATTGAACTATTTTTCAAATATAAAATTTTAAGTCGTATGTTTTTGGCTATTCTGATTACTAGAATCCATTTTGTTATAATTATATAATTTCTATTTATAAATTAAGGAACAAATGGATCAAAGATTAAAATTACAATGAGAGATAAGATGGGTAATGAAGGCTAAAATCTAAATGAGAGATAAAATGAGACAAGTAAAAGAGAAGTAAAGATATTGGAAGAAAGTAAAAAAAATAGGGATAAGGCACAAGTAGGGTTGTTCATGGTTATGGTTAAAAAATCAAATCGAATCGCAATCTGAATCAAACCGATTAAAAAAGTGATATTTGGTTTGATTTGGTTAGGTTTGGTTTTAAATTTTGAAAAAACGATACTATTTGGTTTGATTTTGGTTTTACTAAAAAATAACTGCAAAAATAACCAAATCGAACCGATAAATTATATATAAAAATTGTATAATTATTTATATATTATTCATAAATAAAATATAAATATTTTGTTAAATTTTAAGTAACTTAAGTTTTTAACTTTACCAATTTTTTAAGCCTAACACTTAAACTTTAGCCCATCTATTACAATCATAAGTCCAAGTCCATCAAAATTCATTACTTTAGTCTTTACCTACCATACATTTTATAAGATAGTTACAATCTTCTCGTAATTGAATCACTTTCGTGTAATGATAATTTTAGTATTGTTTAATTGCTTAATTGAACCAACAATAGCTTTTCAGTGAATTGTTCATGTACTAGGTGTTTGTGTCTATCAAGATATGTATGTCCTCAATAATTTATTATATTCAAACTGAAAAAACCAAAAAAAATGAACCAAACCGTCAATAACCAAACTGATGGCTATTTTTTTCATTTGGTTTGGTTTTAGATATTTAAAAAACCGATTAGGTTGGTTTGGTTTTGGTTTTAACCAATAACCGATTCAAACCGAACCACGAATACCCCCTAGACTATGACCGAAATTCCAGAGACACACCTTAATTAAACTAAGGTCCTATTACCCCCCCCCCCCAGACTTTTTTTTTGTAATTTTGTACACCTTTTGTCTTACGTGGCACACTCCGTGACTCTACTCAATTGAGGCGTGTGAGAGATATTTGGATGCCACATAAGCCAAAAAGATGCACAAAATTACAAAAATATGGGTTCAGGGGGTAATAAGACCTTAGTTTAAATAAGGTGTGTCTCTGAGATTTCGATCATAGTCTAGGGGGGTACTTGTACATTTTCCAAAAAAAATAGAAGTCAAATGTGGTTTTGTTTTTTGGAGGAAAATTTAGATGGTTTTGAAGCCAAAAGAGCAAAAGGGCATTGCAGTCCTTAAGCACAGCCGTGTCATTTGTGCTAAAAAGGTGTCGGGCCAAATAGTAGCACTGAATTTTTAATTTATCCACTTCATAATTAATAAGAATAAAATGAGAAACTCATTACATCAATCATTAATTACTTAATAGGTGTATTAATTCAAAAATGAACAAACCATCGTACTTGACATGAATTTGAATTGTGACATTGTCACTTTAACTTGTGAATTTAGGTCACAATGATTACATGTTTGATTATAACAAGAAGCCAACCACAATAATAATCCCACAAATTACAGTATACAAATTTTACATCAATCTATCACAGATAAAAGAAATTGTTTCTAATAAATCCTCGATTCATAATTGCATAATCCAACAAAAGAAATTAATCCAACGAATTAAACTCTTTAGTATTTGACCAAATTATGACACAATGAAGCAACCAATTGCTATGTTTTCATCAAAATAAAATGATCAAAGCAAATAAATCCTACCAACACTGTTACACAAATTAAACCAAATATTCAACATTTATTGCTTGCAAGTTGTACATGGCGCTTAACAAAATTAAAATAAAATAAAATTTAGTGAACTAAAAAACGCGTTTCTTTCTTTGATGGTTTATTCGCTAAATTATTAGAGAGAAAAAAAAAAGTCTTTCTTCCATGTGCATGCCTTATGTTACTCGTCCGTGATTGACGGTTCAAAATTTAAGAAAAAAGACTTTTTTCTTCTTTTCTTTTGTTTTCATCTTGGGTAGTGGGTTCTGAGCCTGTGTTTAGTGTTAGAGTGGGTAAAAGTCACGCATTGGTTGGGGAATTGATTGATAATCTCCTTATATGAACTTGAACAATCATCTCCTCATAAGCTAGTTTTTGAGGTTGAATTAAGCTTAGGTGTCATATCTTTACATGATATCAGAGTCAGACTCATCCCGTTTGGATTCTCGGTCCACGCTCTAGTTCGGCCTTGGGCATGAAGGGGGTTAAGAAGTGTTTTACCCTTAATATAAAACTTTTCGGCATGAATATGAATTTAGTCGAGTTCCAATTTGAATATGGATACGGAATGGGAAACCAAAAAAAAAATAATTTGAATTTGTACAAGTAATATTTACCTTTTGATTTGGAATTACATAAAAATGTTATACATCATTGAACTTATCAAAAAATGGTGGCAAGAGCTCGAAGCACAGGAAAGCAGGCTGCAGAGGCATTAATGGATTGTTCTTAAAGCATATAATTACCTTTTCCAATTATAGATAATAAATAATATGTTTGTTGATCGCTACAAGTATGTAGCCACTGATAAAGTGAAAAGATTATAGAATGTGAGGGAAAAAGATTATATTATACTGGAATTTTACAACTAGTAGAAGGTTCTCTTAAAGCAAAAACTCTAGGAACCAAAAAGAGGAAATGCCTAGACCTACTAATGGTACTTAGATTTTAGACATAGGGAGACTACTTAAAAGACATAATACAACAATAAATATGCCTCAGTCCCAAACAAGTCGGGAACGGCTATACAAATGGGGTTAAATTAGCAAAATGAGTAGCTTTCCAGTGCAGAGCAATGTAGGGGGTCCGGGAGGAGACAATACTGAGAGAGAACATCAGTAAAGAGTTATCCGGTACCTGTACTGATCAAATGTAACAAGTATTAAGTAAAATAGTCGAGATACGTGAATTTAGTGAGAAGGAACATTAGAGCAAAGCTCAATGGATCCATAATCCAACAATTCTTCAATCATTTGTTCAATGTGATCATCTTCAAGTGGCTTGACAAATTGTGGTATGCCCTCCAGTACTTGATCTTCAACTTTCCTAATTACTCCCAAGTTAACTGTTTTAGCTTGCTCATGATGATGAGTCAATTGTATTGATGGCTTTGGTACCAACATTTGTTGTTTCATTTTACAGGAATTAAAAACACTTTCTTGAACATTGGTTGCATTTTTTGCTATTTTTTGTTCTTGTGGTGAGGTTTTGGTCATTTGAAGTGAAGCCATGTAGCATTTGTGTAACTTGGCTGTTAATGTAGTTGAGAGAAGCTTAGAGGAAGATGTTTGTGGCATGTTTGGGTTGTAGGGGAAATTGGTTCTAGCTCTTGGACCACACATAAGCCTTGCTGCTTCATCATATGCTCTTGCTGCATCTTCTGCTGTCTCAAATGTGCCTAACCAAAGTCTTGTCTTCCTGAAATCAAAACAGAGACATTTAGTACTTATGTTATCTAAAATTCAATAACTTTGAGACAGAGCTAGCTGGGATGATAAGGATATTGTAAAGGTCCAGTCCGCTGGTAATATTGTCCACGTCACTAGTTTGTAAGGTCTGCTTACTAATATATCCAACATCTTTCTTATGTTTTGTCAATATAGAATTTCTTATCTTAAGTTGTATTGTCACAAATATGAATGATTTCAATTCACAGAAAGTCACCTGATATCAGAACAGCTAAAAGATAATTATATGTAACTAACTGTTCATGGAACTAGTCATTTAAAAGATAAAGGTAGACAACATGTCACATCAAGGTTAAGTTACACTAATAGCATAGGCAAAGACAAATATTCAGAATTTGAAGTTTATGGTTCCTGCATTGACCTTAAATTAATATACAAAAATAACTTATAGTTTAACGTCAAGTAATTTCTTAATATGTATGTAAGTCTAGGCAACAACTACTGGTTTCATGACCCCATATGTTGTACTCTAGATCCGCCTCTAACGTGTCACTGTTTCCACATATTTTTACAACAACTGAGGTGAACTTGACACATATATTTCATTATATTTATAAAGTTCAAGTCGAAAACAATGAGTGTGATCAGTGTGACATACGATACGATATCTCAATAGAGAATATGACTTACAGTAATGGATGGCGAATTTCGGAGACCCAAGAACCCCAATGTCTCTGTCGAACTCCTCGATATCTTTGTTGTGCTCTAGCCATAATATTGACAATGTTACAATGTTGTTAATTGAAACTTCTTCTTTTTTTTTTCTGTGTTTGCAAAAAGTGTTTGATGAAATGCCTGAATGAGATAGAAAAAGAAATTGGTTGAGGAAGGAGATTTAGTTAAGTGTGAAGATGTGAGGGGTTTATGTAGTTGGGATTTATTGAGAGAACATTCACAGTGAAATTGCCATTTTCCCCATCCAGGCTTTTTTTGTCTGTCAACCAAATTAAGCAAAAGGACCCTACAAAGGTTATTTTTTAATCAGTAGTAGTTACCAGTTGCCTAATTGGAATTGACATAATTGATGAAAAAGAGCACTCACTAAGTTTTTGGTATCAGATAATAAGGTCTAATGTACGCAGTCTTATCCTACATTGACATGATTGGTCTCACATGACATTAATTTTATCAATTACGATAAGGCTCATGGGATTGACATGATTGATTAATAAATTAAAATGTGTAATAGCAACAAAATGGGTAAGGGTGACCAGATGCAGTCCCCATGATTATTATAATACTTTTTGTTCCATAATATCTCAGTCTTAATTAACCTATGATTGTAAAATGAAATTAAAATATATTAGAGGGAAAATAATTAAGGGACATCATGATTATTATTTTGCAACTTATATTGGACATTATTAGTGAGTCCAAAGTATGGACAAAACACACAGAATAATGATCTTAGACCATCATAATTATTAATTAGATTTGAATCATTTAACCAAATCTTGTTTACTATTATTTGAGATCAATTATCTATATGGAATTATTTGCCCTTAAACATAAGTCAGTACACAGCATTTTGAGCAAATGATTCTTTTTTTGTTAAATCATGGATAAAGTAAGGTAGATTAAAATAATTCATAAAGGTGACTGAGTTGGTTTAATAAGTATCATATAAGAGAGGTTAGAGATTGATTCCCCTGACAATGTCTTCTCAATTCTCAATTGAACTCATCGTACTGATCAGCTATGTGATTTGTGAGCTATCACATAAGAACGAATTTGCCTGATCCACGCCCAAAATATAACAACAGTGAATTTCTCTGTGTTTACTACTTTACTATATATTAGACATTTAGTACAAACTATTTATCTTATTTATGATCAGATTAGTTCAGAAAACAAGTGGGTTTAACTATATATTAGACATTTAGTCCAAACCATTTATCTGATTTATGATCTTTTAACGGCTATCACACAAGTATGATATAATTAACCATGATATTAATTAATAATTGAACTTAATGATTAGTTCAGATAGGACGATGTGAGATCAATGTGTGAGGCCATGATTCACAATTACATCAAAATAATAAGAGTTTGACTGAAAATAAAATTGTAAAAAAAACATTTGGTGTTTAACTCTTTTCATCTATAATATTGTACAAATTGCATAAACTCCCTTCTTCCATTTTATGTGAGGGCAAAATAAAAATTTTAAAGTTAAATCATTTCTAAATATAAAAAAGTTTAAGTTATATACATTGCGCACTTAAAAATATTTTATACTGTCAGGTCACTCCATTGATATCTAATTAGTTTTTCAAAATGTGAAGTTGTACATATATATCTAGTTTCTCTAAATTTCTCGTCATCTAGAGCAATTTACACCTATTGTAGTAAGGACTAAAGCAGTATTGGCGCTCGTAGATTTAATGGAAAAATACGCTTTATGCAATTGTATATTAAGCTACGTGACGTAAATATTTTTTTAAAAATATGTGTTTTTTAAAATTCCCATTTAAAATTTCTAAATATGTTTTATATAAATTAAATGGGTTCAATTTAAAAAATTATTTTATAAAATAATATGGTGAATTTGAATGTGGAGGTTACCTCAATGCATGTTCCAAGTAATGAAGGTTTTTGTTTGGACATGATTTATTTAAATCCAAAAGCACATTGCTCCCATCCTTGGTTCTTGAATTGAAAGAAAAAAAAAAGTGTCATATGCTAGGGTACCAGGAGAAAGACACAAATTAATGTGCAATGTCTCATAATTTGCAATTACATGCTCTTGGGATTGGATGATAAAAGCGAATTCAAGATTTAAATTTTATGAGTTCAACTCTAAGATTTTAGCGATAAACTCATTTAAAGTTATAGGTTCATATTTATTTTATGTTGCAATTGTCATATATCTTTATATGTAAATTCATGTCTTGTATTAAAAGTGTTGAGTTCAGATGAGTCCGATATATATATATTAGTACTCTACATGTTATACCCCACTATTTATAAATTGTTGGTATATACATGTCTAGTTGACTAGTTGTTAATTATTTAAATGATTCTTTTAAATTGTTTTGGTCCTTGGGACACAACATGCTTTATTGTTTCTCCCACATGTGCTAACTTCCATTTTATGCTTATTTCAACCTTAGGCATTTCTATCTGTGGCGTTCTTTGGATGACATCAATTTAATTCTTGGATAATTTAAATACAAAAGAATCCTACATCAAACATGTAAATGATACTTTGTGTGATTGTGTCCCTAACCTCATTCCTTTGGTTCACATCCACTATTATTATTGAGACAAAAGGGACAGAGGTAGACCCAATAGTTTTGAATGTAAGTTTGATTTCTACCCATCATTTTTCACTTATAAGATATATATATATATATGGATCAATCCTTGTAAAATGTATATTAATGATTAAATTTTGATCTTATAACTTCAAAAATTATCAAAACTTTGGAAATTTAAAATTTGTATCAAGCTCCATAAAATGATTGATGTATTGCCTCATTCATTAACTCATACTTCAGGTTGATTACTCAACTCATAGTTATTATCTCATATTATTACTTTTTTAAAAAAAAAAAAAAATAATCAAATCTTTTCACCAAAAATAATAACTTTGTGAGATAATAAGTAATAACTATGAATTGAGTGAGGATTTGAAATCAATTTCAAGTGAATGCTAGTAGCACAAAAAATATTTATCTCAAAGGGATAATAGTATATTTGGACTTTTGGTTTGCCCCAGCTAGTCATCAAATCCGTTATGCTACCACGAAGGTTGTGGTGCAGTAGATAAAGTTATTCCCTCTTTAATCAAAAATTTTAAATTTATGTCGGATACTACATGCCTTTTGGCTCCGAACTCATGAAAAAATCCCTAAAAAGAGTTTCTCCTAAATGATACCTTACACGACGTAAATTCAAATTAATCGAGTTCCAATACATCAAACCGAATGAAGAACAAAAAAGAAATCCATTATGATGTAGGCCCGTCGACTAAAGTCCTGCGGAATTAAATTGAGTCAAAACAAAGTTCGTGAATTTAGAATTGGGTCCCGTTACACTATATTATCATTAAACGCGTGAAAGTAGGACCCACTATTGTATACACATAACATGGTTAATGAAAAATAATAGACCTAATATATAAATTAACTCGATCTCATCTAATATTTATATCCTTTAATTTTGAACGCGGACAAATAGATACTTAAATTTGTATAAAATTAAACAAGTAAACACATATATCCTACCTGACATGATACAAATCAGTTCGAGTGTATCTCACATGAATTGTCATGTAGAACACATGTGCCTACTTATTCAATATTATACAAATTTAAATGTTTACTTTTGCATTAATATCAATTGCTCCTACAAATCAAGGTTGAAAAGATTGGAAAAAAAAATCAGTAATTTACAACCACTAATGAAGGATTCCCCGAAAAGTTTTGATTACGAGTGGTGAAATTATAAATCTTAGAACAAAAAAAACCCTAGCTTACAACATGTTTGACCAATAAATTGTTTGGCCAAATTTGGGACGCTAAAAGTGCGTTGTGACTTGTGTACATGAATGTACATATACACTTCCTCCGTTCCAAAAAAAATTGTCTTGATTAAGGGCCCGTTTGGCCATGCGATATGGTATCATGATATGGAATCATGATATGGTTTCATGATATGGAATCATGGTATGGTATCATGATATGAAATCATGAGATGAAATTGAAGGTTTGTTTGGACATGCGATATGAAATTTTTGTGTTGTATATTTTCTCATAAACATAAAAATCTCATAAGTTGTAAAACTATTAAAATAGCCCCAATTGTTTATTCAATCTTATCAAATAAACAAAAATTATAAAATCGCATAATAAATTATTACAAAGTTATTTGTTCTTCACT
>JAJOOH010008217.1:0-31623 GCA_029582605.1 Solanum gracilifrons
ATATATAAAGCAATAAGACACATGCGATATATAAAGCTTGTAAAACTCTTAAAACATGACGTAAAAATCATATTTATAATATCATGAAAATATCATGCTTCCTCTCAAGGTCTACTTGTGCAATGCATGAATGAAGTCCCATACCCCCATCCATACTAAGCAGAACCCTCGAGGAACCATGCTCTTTCTACTGTGGGAGCTTCTCTAACCGACAAACCACCACTATGAATATGAGTGGTGATACAACGTTTTAACTCACTTTGCCTGAGGACCATCCTATACCTTGTCGTGGTATAGGAAGCTAATGATACAACGTTTTACCTCACGTTTCCTGAGGACCATCCTATACCTGGTTTTGATATAGGAAGCTAACTTTACTATGTGGATCCACTAGCTTAACTTTACGTGATCATCTAAAAAGTATGGCCCGTTAACTCCCATGTTGGCTACATGGTTCTTATGGAGAGTTGAGTTTAATATGAACTCGCGTCTCCAAATCGGTGCTCGATACTACTCCCAAAATGCTTTTGACTCATAAGCGTTTTAAACACGTCTTTTTTTAAATGAGATAATTACTCAAAATCTAGCCCAAAGGCTCACTTGGAAACGAAGTTCCTTTTTTTTGAAAACTAGCCCTAAGGCTCTTTTGGAATCATAGTTCCTCCCTTACTCAAATGTAAAAACATTTAGAAACTTCCTTGGGAATACATAGTTCCCTAATAGCTTTTTGAGAAATGAACTCAACTTACACTCTTGACTTAACTTGAGTCTTGAGACTCTTTTACTTAGCTTGAAACTCTAAGCTCTTTGCTTGACCTGAAACTTGAGTCTAACAATGAAGTTAAAACGTTCAATAAGACTCTTGAAAAGCTTGGAAGACTTGCTTGAACTTACTTCTTAACTCTTGACTTTCCTTGACTCCTAACTTTACTTGACTTCTCACTCTCCTTGAATTGAATTATGGATTCAAGGACTTGATTGGTGTTTGGAAGGGTTTCATGATGTTTAGGAATGATTTAGGAATGATTTGGGACAGCCAAACTTAAGAAAATCTTTGAACATAAATTCTAAAAACAGTGGAGTCCGCGTCCTGTCCGCGACGCAGAAAAGATTTTTGTTCACAGAGGGAAAAAGTCCGCGACGCGGACGTGCTCCTCGCAAGCTGCCCAACTTTCTCCTTCACGTTACCAACTCTAAACTCTCTAACTTCAAGGGTTTCGTCCCCCAATCACTTAGAACATAAAGTCCCTCAACAATCAATAGAATACAAATCAATAACACAACCCCAATCATGTCTCACAACCAACAATAATTCCAACAACAACAACAACTAACAACCTTAACAACTCCAACAACTTCAACCACAACAACTAACAACTTTATCAACAAAGCCAATCCTTTCTTGATAAGTAAAAGGGGCTAGGTGTGTGTGGGGGAAAGGATCACCCAACACTAAAATCTCACATACCTTGAAAGGGATCACCCCCGACGATAATCCACGATGATCTTGACGGAATTTGCTTGATCTTCCTCTTTCTTCTCTTCTTCTTCTCCTTCTTCTCTTCTTCTTCTCTTCTTCACTCTCAAGCCCTAGCCTTCACTCTCTTAAAAATGGAACAAAATGATCCAAAGATCAGCCCTATACAACAATATAATCCCAAAAGAATTGGCTAGGGAAAAGACTAAAATGCCCTTAATGATTCCCGGACGGATTTCCTTGTCAACTGCCCAACTTTCAAAGGGCATATCTCACTCATACGAACTCGGAATTGAGCAAACTCAGCGGCGTTGGAAAGATCATTCCACAAGCTTCACAACCATAACTGGAAATACTCCTAAGTAATCATGAGCTGGAAGTTATGACTGCTCAAAGTTGGCCAAAAATCACTGATTTCCACACTTAGCCAATTTTCCAGATTTTTCAAATCCTTTCCAAAAATGTAAATTTTCAAATTCTAAGCCTCTTCTTAGCTATTTCAAATTGTCGGATGTTACAGCTACCAATTCATAGTTGACAGAGTAAAACAATTCTGTTTTGAACGTTGGACTTTCTTGATAGAGGAAGTCTCTCAATGCTGTTCCATCATTACTTCTGTACTCCTCCACATAATCCCTCTTGAGCTGGAGGTTATGCAATTAAGTTATGACCATTTACCATACCACCTGAAGCCGTTGTTGCTTTACTTCGCAAGATCTCAAAAGAGCAAACGAACTCCAGTCTCTACGTTGATGCAGTTGTGGATGGCAGAAGGAATTGTGGATCACCATATCCCATCCAAGGGTAGTTTAGAGCAAGGAGAGAGGCAAGCGAGAGCGAAAGAAAGGGCAAAGAGAGGAGAGAGGCAAGCGAGAGCGAAAGGAGAGAAGCGAATTGTATTTGTATATCTGTTGGTTAATTGTATATATGTATATGCATGTATCAATGATTGTATTTGTATATCCACTAGAGAATTGTAAAGGAACATTTTTCCTATTTGTGTTACATATATCACATATACATAATTTGATATACAAGTGCATCACACGTATCAAAAAGCTAATATATTAAAAAGAAAATCCTTAAATTGGTGAAGCTCATGCTTCCGTACACCAACACGTCTCGCACAAGAAACGCCTATTCATGCAATTAGAAGCGGGGCGAGGTTCGAACAAGTCTATTTTGGGATGCCAGTATTCGTGGAGGTGTTCTGGCCCGGTTGAGGGAATTGGTGGAAATATGGGGTATAATTCTGGGCAAAGTTCAGGCATAAACTTTCTAGCTGTAGCTCCTCAAACTAGGACAGATCCAACATTACCTGATCTTAATTTGAAAATCTGATGTTTTTTTTTTTCGCATTCTATTCTACTTTTTGTATCAGAATTTTCATAATTGTGGTATTACATTAGTGCTCTATTTGTACAGTAGGTGAATATTTGAGACTGTCTTGAGCTTTCAATTTTGAATCTTTTTCATTCCCAAATTTGTTTAGTTGACCACCTTATTGTACAATTATATGATGTTATTCAAAATACAGATTTGGGACTGTGGTGATGTTTTTTAGTTTATGCAAACCTTTTAACTTCCTCCCATTTTAACCTTGTTTATAATTGTTTGCTAGATTCACTTCATAAAGTCTCACATTGAGGGTAAGACATACATTCCCTAACAAAAGGGACTCTATATCCAGTAGGGCTCGAACGCGAGACCTCTAATTAAGGATCAAAGAGTACTACCACTCCACCACAATGCCTGTCCATATTCTTAAAAAAAAAAAAAAAAAAGGGATAGTTGCCTTTTTCATGTTGTTAAAAAAAAAGGGAATTGTCCATTGATGACTGTTCTTCATCAGATTCAGGCCAAATGGGACATATATTGATTCATAATTTGGCATTGAAACCTTCCAATTGAAAAACTAGAATCTTATATGAGAGATTACAAACGAAATAAGATTCCTAACTAACAAAAAACAGGAAAGAAAACACACAACACATTAAATTAAAATATGTCCAGAGCCAGCAATGAAAAAAACCAGTAACAAGTTTGTTTATTGGAAGCAGTAATCAGATGAAGTGAGACTGCAAATGCATTCGTTGCGTTGTTTCTTTCTTCATTGTTGTTCTATCCCTGAGTCCTTTGGGCATTCTGCAAATTATATATAGTATGAGTTAAATGAAGTATATATGTGTGTAGGGGTGAAGATGTAAGAATTAATTACCTCTTCTTCATCTTCTTCTTCATACACATCTTCTATATGGACTTGAAGTTTGTACTCTCCTGTGAAATCTACTATCTGTTTCTTAATCTCAATGGCTGAATCTCCAAGCTCACGCTTATTATTAGTTAAATGAATGGACTTTAAAGTGTGTATATCTATAAATGCAGAAGGGATCTCCGTAAGCTTGTAACAATGTTCTAATCTTAATTCCTCAAGCTTGGGAAATGTTTCCATATCAACTTGCCATTCCGAATGATTGACCATTCGCATAGAAAAAGTCTTAAGACTTTGATAGATGTCCTCACTTGTGTCCCACTTGCCCTATACGAATTCACAGTCAATAAACTCCAGAATTTCAAGCTCAGGAAATGCGGCAATTGCAGACAACAAATCAGGTCTCAGGGAAAAACAGTACAACCATAACTCTTTCAAGCTGTTAGGGAAGTAATATTCATTGGGTTGTCGGATTTGGTATGTTAACTCAGGATATTCACCGCTGCTGGCATTATCATACATTGCAATGAGTGATTCAAGTTTACTAAGAACATCAAGCTTGGGAAACCAATCGCCATGTGTAGGAGGATCCATCGGTTCCTTGATGTGGCAATGAAGGTGCTGAAGATTTGGGAACTTCTTCAGAACATCACTCGTGGCTTCAGTATATGAGATAACAACTTCGGATAAAGTTGTCAAGTCTTCTAACTTTGAATTCTCAGCTTCCAATATTCCACTTGGTTGATGCATAATATTGTCCGCATCCATTTCCTCCTCCTCTTCCTCTTCAAAGAAACAACTCATGTCAATTTTCACATGTTTCAGCTTTGACAGTTTGAATATTCTGGGCAGTAATACCATGGTGGAATATCCGGTATTGATCAACAGAGTTTCCAGATTCTGGAGGTTCAACCACGACACTGGGATAGCTTTTACATCTTGAGTATGAATCCTTAAGAACCTCAAATGAAATAGGGACCCTATTTCTTCCATTAAAGAATCTTCCAAAACAATGCTATTCAGTTGCAACACTCTAACAAGTCCAAAGGGTCTTGTGTGACAGATATACCTGGAGTTAAGAAGCGAACCGCTAACTTTCAAAGATTTGAGATGCTTACTACCAACTGAACACATTTTAGAATTGAGCAAAAAACATTTTTTGTGGAACTGGCCCTCCTTAGTATGAATGATTAGACGGTGGTGTAGGAAATCAGAAGCATAAAATCGAGCACCTGGATTGATTAACTTGAGAAACTTTTCCTTTTTCGCTTTTACTGAACAAAAATCGTGCACAACATCATGCACATAGAACACCTTGATCCTAACAGAAAAAGGCCTACTCTTCTTGGAGAGCATATGATCCACCATTATCAGGCTACTGGAAATTAAAGCATCCCAGTAACTTTGAGTTACTTCCTCTAAACTACACTTGGATGGGATATCATGATCCACCAACCCTTCAGCCATCCACAACTGCATCAACTTAGAGACTGGGGTTCGTTTGCTCTTTCGAGATCTTGCAAAGTAAAGAAACAACGGCTTCAAGTTGTATGGTAAATGGTCATAACTTAATTGCATAACCTTCATCATCTGCAAATTGATATTAGCAAAAATAAAGGAATCCAGATTATCTTGAATCTTAAGCCACAAATCCTTTTCCTTTTTCTTTCCTCTTACAATTACTCCAGCAACCAAAACAATAGCCAAGGGAAGTCCTTTACATTTCTTAACTATTTGGTGTCCAACATCTGACAGTTCAGCAGGGCAGCTTCCTTTTCCAAATACCCTTTTCTCGAATAGATCCCAACTTTTTTCAGGTGTTAAAACATGGAGGTCGACAGGATCATTACGACATTTAACTTGCGAACCCACCTTACTAATTCGGCTAGTTAAGTTGATTCTATTTCCTCTCTCTATCTTTGGAAAACATGCTATTAACATCTCCCCTGTTTCAATATCCCACACATCATCCAAGACGATGAGGTATCTTTTATCGTAGAGTGCTCCTCGTAGATTTTCAGCTAGGTCTTCCTCACTTTCTTTTACTCTTTGTTGTTTTCTAGCAAGGTAATCCTTACTTTCTTTTTTTTTCGAGCCAATAACTTGTTGAAGAATCTTCCGCAACACCTTTGACTTGTTATACTTTTGGGAAACAGTGCACCAAGCACGAACATTGAAATGACTAGCAACTATTGTATTGTTATACACTTTGTTAGCCAGAATAGTTTTACCGACTCCTGGCATTCCGGCAATCGAAATGACATCAAGCTCGGATTCATGTTCATCAAGGAGCTGGTCAATGATCCGGGCTTCTTCTTCCTCATGACCTACTGTTACCTCAACAAGATGATGAGGTTAACTCAGTTGGCTCATCGAAAGACTTTGCATCAAGGGGGTCACCCCATTCTTAGCCTTCAGCTGTAAACCTGTGACTTCTACCACGATAAGATTGATCTTATCAATGGCATTCGGAAGTGAGAAGATGAGATGAGAGAGAGCTTTATCTCTGACAAGAATGGAATTAATGACATGTTCTGCCTCATATGCCACATCTAAAGCACGCACCCAACAATCTTTAACAACTCCAGTAGTGTCATCCAATGTTTGCCTAACTTTCATGAAAGATGACCTTAGGAATTCGAGGCTTTCTTTCACCATCCCAATTTCTTTCTTTATCAGCGTAACTGAATAGACATTGGAAATGAGCAAATGATTTAAATGGCTGAGTAGACGATTCATGAAAAGGAAACCGTCATCCATAGGAAAGCGAAGTTGAGATGACTCTGGAGCTTTCAAAAAAATTTGCCTAATATCTCCCTTCATTTGTTCAATTTCTTGCAACAAGTCTGGAGCTGAAAAGTCCGCTTCATTGATATTATTCTCAGAGCTTTCCTCCAACATCTTGCTCACCAGAATAGATATCTTCCTTGTAACTTCTCCAACATGTGCCAACATATCGTTGAATTTGTCACGATGGATAAAGTGCTTTGGTATATCGATGAGAAAGATTAATAGGAACTCCATCATGACATTAACGCCTTGAGTTGGAGCATAATTGACAGGTACTGCAACTGCCATGTGTCGTTGGAGAAGAATGAGATAATTTTGAAGAATCCTTGGAGATGCTTTTAGGATTTGCTTCACAAACCTCTGTAGTTCTGTTGACCTTGATTCTTTCATGAGTTTCAAAGTAGAAATGTATAGAACCTCCAGTTCAAGAGGAATTATATAGATGAGTAGAGAAGTGATCTTGTAAGATCATTGTGAGACGTTATAGTCATCATAATTACCAAAATCTTGTTTATACTTTCCAGTCCAAAGATCAAAATAGAATTGTGTTACTCTATCTACTATCATTTGGAACCAAGGATAGAGATATTCAGTACTTTTTCTGTTAGCCGCCAGGATAGGATAGAAATCTCTGAGATGTCTGAATACTTGCCGAAGAATCTTGTAGTCACTCATCAACGGGAGAAGCAAATTAGCACGATACATTGGTAGATCATGGAGGTGTTTGAAGAGGTATTCAAACATTTTCTCCTCTGTTATTTTCTCGAAACTCGAATAACTTTTCATCTCTTCCAGCAGCAGCGGGGCGAGACCTTCCATGTTGTATTTCACTAGAATTAATTTATCTTCATCTTCATAGAAAAGTGAGGAAGTAAGTTCATCGAACTTTTCTATATTCATAGACATCCTCTCATAAAAGTCATCCAAACTCGAATTCCCAAACAGAACAAATGTTCTTAGGAATCTCAATTCCATTCTTAGCTTTTCAATGTAATCCAATTTTGAAGCAGTGAATTCTTCTTCTTCATTCTTTATTTTGTTTAAGCCATTCAAGAAATCATCAATATGATTGTTGATTCTTCTTCTTTCTTCCTCAAATGGAAGCTGCTAAATTAAAAACCAATCATTAGTCAGGATATATTAGTGACATATTTTGTTATTTAGTTACAGAAATAGTGTAGTCCTAGATTTTGTTATTTAGTAACACAACTGTAGTAGTTTTTTGATATGATGTAATATAATTAAAGTTAACGACCATCTTAGTCGTTTTATGGATTTTAATTGAGATAATGAATATTTATGCGGGTACCAATGTTATAATATGGAGAAATTTACATGAAATTAATTATTGGTTGATAGTATCCCGTAAGTTGTGATATGATTGAATCATTAAGAGTACTAGTGAATTATGTAAATTTGATTGTGATTGATGATCCTTAGTTGTAGGGTCGATTGATAAACTCATTTTATATATTTTTTTCATACATATCCATATCATTTTTATTGTTGGATAATAATTATTGGTTGATATTATTCATTGAGCTCAGCTATTTGTAAGATTCATATTCTTATCATGCTGATGAGAAATGGTTCTGGCAAGTGACATCATGCAAAACCGATGGAAAATAATTCCGGCGAGTGGTATTGTACCGATGAGAAATGATTCTGGCAAATGTGCTGGTGGAAAATGGTTCCGACAGGTTTACAAATCTCATGAGTCCTCCTTAGTCCCGACTATCTGACAGAAGAAGCGAGTGTCTACCGATTTTCGGTCAGTTGCATTACATTTCATCTTTATTGCATTTCATATTGATTTGGCATTGAGTTGTTGAAATGATTGTGAACTGATTTGACTTGATACATTTGAGACACCTTGTAATATCATCCGTGGTGTAATTGACAGTTTGGGAAAAATATATGTTTTAATTGTTATGTTGACGTGATTTATTTTATGATGTAATTACACTTTTAGAAAAGAAAACTTTCATTCTTTCATTTCTTATCGTGCATATGTGGTTCACTTTAATATCTATTTTTTTTTATTTTATTCTCTTCACCCATTGTGAGGATACGTCTCCAATTTGTACGCAAGTTATGAGAGATGATGTTACCTGGTGTGGTTTGAGGCGTTATAATTTGGTTAGCAAAATGACTTGATAATATATTGAGGATGTTGACATAGTATGGATAGTTCGTTTGAGGTGTGATTGGAACAAGGATGTTTTAATTTTTTACAATTTATTGCAACAACCTTATGACACGATGGTACTTATGAAAAGTGGACAATTCAATATTGAAAGGGTATACTATGGATGCTATGAATACGACTGTAATCTTGGAAGGAACAATTGATTAGATAAGAGCATAATGATCATGATTAGACGATGATGAAAAGTTGAGGAATAACAAAAATATGAGTGTGATCATTTATGATGAAGTATTACATGGTAGGTCTTGTTATAAGATATGTATGAAAGACTTTCTTTCTTACCTTTGGAGTGGACGTATACTAAGAAGAATTCAAATAGTTCGAGTTGAATTATACGATAATCACAATGGTAAAATTTGTTATGATGGGAGCCACAATAAAGACTAAGTATAAAATTGTATGAGATTATGAAGCTAAGTTAAGTGTCAATATACTAGAACACTTAGTGATTAAATGGTAGACATTCACATATTCGACCTGTGAGATGTCTTTCGGAAGTTGAATTGAGGAACAACAATATTAGTTGAAATTAATGGAAAACATGATTTGATTTTGGGCAAAGATACTTGTATAAAACTATGTGAGAATATTCATAGAGACATGTGTATAATGGTAAAGGATCGGCCTACAATTCATGGACTAAGTTGTGGTGGTTGGAAATATTATATCGACAAATAACTAACTCTATTGAAGTAATCAAGATTGTCCCAAGTATTGTTCAGTATGCTCTCGATCTTCTATAGTTTTATTTTGATCATGGATCTACTTCGTTTTATGTATCCTCTTTCAGATTTGGATATATTATGTGACTCTTCTCTATATTTGTACGTATCTCGAGACCCTAAGATGATTCTTAGTGGCGATTAAATAGATCTCAACTTATTGATCTGATAGAACAAGACATTTGGATAGACTTCATTACTTTGAATATGATAGACTTCGACATCATGTTGAATATGAATTGAATTTTTTCCTTGTCATTCAATTTCAGACTGTTATGTCAAGACAAATATCCCAGTTTTGTTGGGTATTCCTAAATTGAAGTTACATGACACTCTCAATATCTATCCAAGGAAATATAGTATCATTTTCAAAGGCTTAATGCTTATGGTTCTGAGACATGATTGTGACAAGTGTTATGTGAATTGACAGAGAATAAGGAATTAAAGAAGATGTATCATTTCGAAAGATGTGTCGGCGCCACGATAAATATTATAATTTGAGGGATGTGTCGTATGCCATAATGGTTTCTATTATCGGGGGACGCGTCGCACGCCGTGACAGATGCATGAACAAACATGTCTTCCTTGGGTTCCGAACTGAGAGACAACAGGTGTGTATCATTAGATCATACATGTATCACCATACTCGACATTGCATCTCATTGTATCGCATATCTTTATCATTGTGAACTTGTGAGTGTTTTTCTACGGAACTTGTAATTGATGAACATTATCATGTGTATTGTTGATCTGAAATTGTCGGAGTGTTGTCATTGAGCTATGAGCTATGTAAATTGTAAACTTCTAGATTGGACTGATTTTATGCAGGTTGTAGTTGTGGAAGTTTGGTTGGAGTGTAAGGAGTACCCGTGTTCTATATTCTTAGATTTGTGTTTAGGAGTTTGCTTGCTGAGTACCATGTGGTTTGGTACTCATCCCTTGCTTCTACATTTGTGTAGGTTACAAGCTCGACTCTTTGTGATACTCTCTATCCTCTTCTTGTCTGAGGCTTCCTATGGAGATCTGTGAGGTGGCTGTTTGTCATCTCAGCAAATCTTCTTAGTCCTATTTATGATTTTATTCTGCTTTAGAGACAATATCATTTGAGGCTTTTGTTGTAACATCCGGCAATTTGAAATAACTATGAAGAGGCTTAGAATTGGAATTAATTATTTTTGGAAGGAATTCGAAAAAAAATAAATCTGGAAATTTGGCTAAGTATGGGAGAAAGTGAGTTTTTGGCCAACTTTGAGTAGTCATAACTCCTAGCTCATTATGAATTAGGTGTAGTTCCAGTTATGTTTGCGAAGCCCTTGGAATGATCTTTCCAACGCTGCCGAGTTTGCTCGATTCCGAGTTCGTATGAGGAAGTTATACCCTTTGGAAGTTGGGCGGTTGGCAGGGAAGTCCGTCCGGAAATTTGTAAGGGTATTTTGGTCTGTTCCCTAGCCTTTTCTTTTGGATATATATTAGTGTGTTAGACTGATTTTTTATCAGTTTTCTCATCTTAAAGAGTGAGAGTGAAGGTTTGTGAGTGAAGAGGAGAAAGAGAAGATCAAGCAAGGTTTCGTCAAAGATCGGCGTGGATATCGTCGGGGGTGATCCCTACTAGGTATGTGAGCTCATAGTGTTGGGTTGGTTCTTTCCCCCACACACCAAACTCGTTTAATTTCGAGAAAAGATTTAGTGGTGGTCGTTGAAATCTTGTAGTGATGTTTATTGAAGTTGTAGTTGTGTTGTGTTGAAGTTCTTGTTGGTTTGGTGGATGTTTCCGGTGGTGTTTTGAGTTGAATCTATTGTATGTTGAGGGTTTTAATGATTCTAAGTGTTTAGGGCTGGAACCTTTGAGGTTTAGAAGGTTTAGAGTTGGAAAAAGGAAGGAGAAAAGTCGAGTTTTCGGGGAAAAGGGCTGGGGCGTCGCGCCAGCCAGCGCGCCCCAAAAGGGGCTCTGAAGCCCAGCCCTTGGGGCGGCGCGCCTAGCAGAGCACCAGCAGGCCCCTTCTTAAGTTGTAGGGCTGGCGCCCCATGCCTCTCAGAGCGCCAAGGACGCCAACCTTTCCCATTCATTCCCCACTTTCTCATGCATGTTCCTTGGTATTGTACCTATGTTTCCTAGTTGTTTCCAACACTCCAAGGTACGTCTAAACGTCAAGAACTCGTCCATAACATGTGATCAAACCCCTTGAATCCATAATTCCAATTCAAGAAGAGTTAGTTTCCAAGTCAAGTGAAGTTAAGAGTTAAGTCTAGAAGTTAAAGAAGTGAGTCAAAGCAAGTTTTTAAAGTTGTTCAAGAGTCATTATTGAATGTTTTAACTTCATTTTAAGGCTCAAGTTTCAAGTCAAGAAAAGAGTATAAAGTTTCAAGTCAAGCAAAGAGTATAGAGTTTCAAGTTAAGTCAAGAGTATAAAGTTGAGTTCATTTCTCAAAAGTTATTAGGGAACTAAGTATTCCCAAAGAAGTTTTAAAGAAATGTTTACACATTTAAACAAGATTGGAAACTGAGATTTCCAAAGAGCCTTCGGGCTAGTTTTCCAGAAAAAGAGTTATCGATTTCTAAATGAAGCAAGAGAGGAAACTGAGATTTCCAAGATAGCCTTTGAGCTAAGTTTTTGAGTAATTATCTCAAATCAGCAGAAAGATATATGTTTTAAAACCATAAGAGCCAGTGCATTTTTGGGAGTAGTATCGAGCACCGAGTTAGGGAGCGTTCAAGGAACCCACAGCCCCCATAGAACCATGTTAGCCACCATGGGTAGAAAAGGATCATACTTTTTAGATGAAAATCCTTTTCCAGATAGACTAGTGAATCCATTAGGCAGTTCAGGTCTTATACCTTTGGCCGGGTATAGGATGCTCTGGCAGCATGAGGTCGATCGATGTATCATCACTATAGCTCTAAGTGATGGTTGTCAGTTAGAGAAACTCCCACATCAGTTATTGTATTTTCATACACAGAAAGTATTGTATTTTTATATACATCAGTTCATTTGTATTTCTATATACACTCAGGCTTATTGTATCTTTGTATACACACAGAGTTTATAGCAGGTTTTAAACAGTCTTTCTTTATATCGCACTTGTTTTAAATTGCCTTATATTGAAAGAAGTCAGTCAGGTTGAGTTGAGTTGAGCCAGGTAAGCTATTCAGTTTATTCCAGTTTTTCCTTCTAGCCTGTGTTGCTTAGTTTTCCAGCACGCATACTCGTACATTCAATGTACTGATGCCAATTGGCCTGCATCTTATGGCGATGTAGATGCAGGTAACTAGGATCAGCATCCAGTACGCCGTTGATCCAGCTGAGCATTCCAGAGTCAGTGATGAGCCTCTTTGCATTCCGAAGGACTCGGTTATTTTGCTCTCTTAGTTTTGTTTTATTAGGATGTTGCAGGGTCTATCCCAACATCCATCTCAGTATTTTAGAGGTTTTATAGACAGTCAGTTAGTTAGTTTTGAGTCTCTCATTTATGTATATATGCAAATATTCTATTTTGGGACTTAAGTTACCGTTTTGGCTAGTTTTTATCAGTCAAGTGGTTTTATGTCCTTGCATTGCATGGAATTATTCTGTTGAGTTAGGTTTCTGCTGAGTTAAGAAAGCCAAGCCAAGGGTCGCTTGGTGCCAGCAATGGTCTTTGAGTGCCAGCCACGTCTAGGGTGTAGTCTCGGGGCGTGACATTTGTTTTCTTTCAAATCTATTGTAATACATTAGAGACTTGTGCACATGACAACCATGTTTTGGAAATTTAGTTAAGTTGAATTATTATTCGTATTATTATTTGTTATTAAACTTTTATTTATACCTTATTTTCGCCCTTTATCGTAATGGTTAGATTTTAAGCTGGTTTGTCTTGGTGGAATAAGACGAGTGCCATTACATCCATTTTTGGGTCGTGACATTCTACTTAAACTCATAACATGTGATATATATTTTGTTAATTAAAGTGAATGAACATGAAAATAACAATGTATCCATCATGCACAAGATTAACAAATATAGGCATGCTTGAGCGCATATTGTTAACGTGACAAAAGTAAATCATATTTCTTATACTTGTATGAAGTTTATAGAATTAGATTGTTTAATTTCTTATGATTATGTTTATCTTAATTAGATGATTTCAAAAAAATATATAAATATTTAATTATTGAGTTTAAATTTATTTACATTTTGCCGACAAATCTTTTCAAGAGTCAATGGTCACAAATATTTTAATGAATACCGTTAGCTTTACTTTTACTATTTTTGACTTTTCTGTTAAGTGTCATATTTGAAATGAATCTCAATCATAAATTATTTTATGATCCACATGACATAAATCAAAAAGTCATTGAATATTACTTGCGGAATATACTTGACTGGCAGCAAAATGATTGTATGTGCCTCTATGTCGTCATATATCATATTATTATATATTATATAATAATTCTTTTGTCTTTCAAGCAAATATTATGAAATACCTCTTAGATTTTAAGTTCAAAGTTGGACTACAAAAATGCCCTTCATTAATTCTTTAATTAAAAAAAAAATACCTTACAAGCTTTTAAATAAATAATGACAATCAAACTAGACCAAATACATGATTAGATGTTAAAACTTATAATTTTCCACTTTTTAATGAGGTTTAATAGTTAGTCCTTTTATCTTTAAAGCCCATAAAATATTGAATAATTCTTTTGTCTTTCAAGCAAATATTATATCAAGAGCATTTACGTTTAAAAAATATAAATATGCATTTATAAACATGATAAATAAAAAAAAGTAAATACTAATCAATAGAAAAATGAGAGTTGTATAGCCACAATAGATGAAAAGGCAAATCATTCTTTTATATTCATTTGAATTGATTTCCTCTTTTATTGATGTCTTTTCTTTTAAGTTTTTTAATACATTTCTATAATATAACTCTTTATGTTCTTCATTTTTCATTTTTCATTTTTCATTCTTCATCTATTAGTGAAAAATAGGAGGTAAATTTATTAACAATTTTTGGTTCCATTTCGTCAATACAATCATATTCATCTACAAAATCAGGTAAAATTTATCTTTTTCTCTTTTACTTTCGCATTCACTCACAACTTTTGATGTACATAGTTGTTCCTTTATAAATTGGACATAAAATGTTAGTCCATTAGACTTTCTTATGAAATTTTTTATCTTTCTTATTTGAATTAATATATATATATATATATATATATATATATATATACATATTTTAAGTTAATTGGGTTGATATTACACATGTTTTCTATACATAAATAAGAGGTCAAATGTGCAAGACACGTTTCCACAAGTAGTATTCGAATAAGCGTTAACATTGCCATCTAAATCATACTAATAATATTGTTACAAAAATATGTAAAATAAAACTAATAATTGCTAGAAAAGTGACCAACTTAATTACTACTCCCTCTGTTCTTTTTTAGTTGTCATAGTTTTCTTTTTAAGAGTTAAACGATATGAATTTTGACTAATATTTTAAGATATATTTTTATGAAAAAATTCCAATTTATAGTACTTTTACGATATAATTTTTGATTATCGAAAATTTATTTTATAATATCGAATGAATATAATCTAATTCAGCTCTGAAAATTAGTCAAATTGACTCTCGAAAAGCGCAACATAACAACTAAAAAAGAATGGAGGAAATACTCCCTCTGCCCAACAATAGTCGTCCACTATACTAAAAATAGTTGTCCAACAATACTAGACCGATTTAAAAAATCAAAAAATAATTTACCTTTTGTATCTATTTGACCCTTGCTACTAAAATATTATTTATCATCTAACACATTTCTCGAATTCAAAACATTAAATTTAATAAAGTTAAATAATAAAATAGTAATATTATCCTTATTATCTTTTTTAAAGGTGTGCCGAATAAAAAATGTTTAACTATTGTTACAGAGAGTATTAGTTTGGACTAGAGAACATGTAAAAGTTTTAGTAGACATACCGCTGACTTTCCTTTTTCCATTTAATCTCTAACCTCGAACCAACCTTCAATTTCTAGAGATTTGATGTTTCAACTAATCACATGCACATTTAATAAGGATAAAAATTAGAAATACAAGTAAAAAGAACGGCAACAAGCAAGAATTGTGAATGTAAACTATAAAATTTATAGGTTTTGAATTATTAAAAATATATGTAGTAAATAATAATTCTGAATAAATATATAGTATTTCTATAGAGAAAATGTTCTCTAATATTTTAGACCAACCAAAAAGAAAATTGAAAAACAGTTTAGAGAGGGAAGAGAAGAGGGTCGGAGACCAATCTTATATTGATGCTTAATTATCGACAAAAGGGGATTACTTGGATAATAAACATCCACGCCTTCAACCTTAAGATGGTAAGCAAAAAAAATGGTAAAAGCTCCTACATATTATTCTATATATCCAACATATACATTCTATAATTATCAAGTCAAAAATATAAACCATTTTTATGGTTCTTAGTATGTATGTAATCCACAAATAAAAATAAAAAGGAGGTAGTACTCTCTCTGCCTTTGAATTCAAATATTACTTGTAAAAAAATGAAATAGAAAGAAAAATATTTTACCTTTTTCTTTTCTTCCAAGCTGTTAAAACCATGAAAATTAACAAGGAAATGATGAATGTAATATATTCTGAGAGAGCTTACAATAAAACTTAAATGATAATTAAGACTACCTTGAATCTATATAGCCATACAATAAAGAAAAAAATGACAAAAGGTTAAGTTGGTCAATAGCTCACAATACCATGTTCTTATAATTTTATATTTATATTAAAATTTTTGAAATAGTCAACTTTTTTTTTCTATTTAGGTTAAATGATAATAAGAATTAATATCTTCAAAAAAAAAAAAAAACCCGACTTACGAATAGTTAGTTCTATCGAGAATTTTTTGATAAAAACTGTCCACATTCCAAAAAATCCTTTTTTTTTTTGGTTTCCCATCATGTGTTCGGAGCCTATATTGGAGTCTGACTAATCTGAATCGTGCACGGCAGGGCTCATTCAAGGCTGACGCTCCCAATAGAATTTTCTCCATACCTAGAACTCAAACTCGAGACTTCTGATTAATAAGGATAAATCAGTCCCACATTCCTAAAAATCTCTCTATTTAGTCAACTAAACAGACTATGGATCTGCCAATAAAATATAGGATCCATTTGGTAATTAAAATTGTTTGTTTAAATATTGGGACAATGCACAAGTATAACCTAGACTATTAATCAATTTTAGATCTAGACTTTGATTAGACTAATTGAATGTTCACGTTAATGCTGCAAACATAAATCAAACATTACATAGTCTACAAGAAGTACTATTGGGTCATTAGCACTTTTATCCTTATTTTTATGCTTCTCTTTAATTTTTGCTTAGTGGAGTTATTGTATCATAAATATGGTTAGACGAATATGTTGGATTTTAAGAGGTGTGAATGGAAATGAAGAGTTGCGACTTTTATGAAGAGTTGTAACTTTGATGAAAAGTTGCGACTATTATGAAGAGTTGTGACTTTTATGAAAAGTTGCGAATTTTATGAAAAGTTGTGACTTTTGTGAAAAGTTGTGACTTTTATGAAAGGTGGTGACCTTTTCGAAAGATTGTGATTTTTCAAAGGTTTGTGACCTTTCCGGTAAGGCACAATAAGAACCTTTTCGCACTACCCTCTGTTTTCTATAAATTGAGGGATTTCCTCTCATTTTAAAAGAACCAATTTCTAGACTTCTTCTTCTACTACTAAATCTAGTATTCTAAGTGTATTTTATTGTTGTTGAGTGGCTTGCTGACACCAGTGTTTTGGGTATCAATACACTGGTGATTGAGATCATTCTATCCTAGGTTGACATATTCCAAATCAAACCTCGGATACTAGAGAGGGGAATAATTTCCTTAAGGGGACACTGTGCATTCAGTGGGCTTGATATTCTTTCTGTTTTTCCAGATTTTGGTATGTGTTACAGATTTTAGATTTGTGAATTAATTTATGTTCTTCTGCTCTTCACTGGTTCATTAAACTTTGGTAATTTCGTGTTTCTGCAAAGTTTGTTGGAATCAGTAAGATTCTTTAAACACAGATTGACAACAATTCTTCTTGAAGAAAAAATATTTCGTATAATTTTTCTAATCTTTTTCTGATTCTAGTTTCTCTACTAGTTTTAATTTTCTTGTTGTGAAAATGTTCTTAAACTTTATTGTGTCTTACCAAGTTCTTCAAAATTTTGTTCTAAGTATCTTAGGAATACAAGATGAACAATAGAATATTATTCATTGATCTCAAATTGCATATCCTAACACTTGTTGAAATCATAACTTCATATAGCACGTTACAAAATCACAAATGCAAACTTAACTTAACAGCTTCCGCTTATCGAAGTTAACAAGATATGAAAGCGCATGTACGAATCTGCACTAATTGAAGAATTGATCGTAGTAGCTAAGGACATAAATCTAGTCTAGGTAACATAAGAGCATAAATTGATCATAATGATCCACTTTATCTTCAACCTAATGATACTCCACGTAGTTCTCTCATCCATCTTCAGGTAATTGAACCTGAGAATTATGACAATTTTTCTAACAGAATTTAGTGGTATCTAAATCTACGATGTCATCGAACCACTATAGATATAGAATACTAGAATTTAGTAGTAGAAGAAGAAGTCGAGAGAATCGTTGTTGAAGAATAAGAATAAATCCCTCTATTTATAGACAATAAATGATAGTGTGGACATGTATTTATAGTGCTTTATCGGGAAGTCACACAACCCTTTAGAAAAGTCAAATGTCATAACCCTTCGGAAAAATCACAAATCTTCACAAAAATCACAACCCTTTGAGTTAACAAAAAAACCTAGAATCTTATCTCAGAGATTAGAGACAAAATAAGATTCATAACTAACAAAAAAACATGAAGGAAAACTCTCAAAACATTAATTTTGAGCATCTCCAGAACCACGCAGATGAACTGAGACTGCAAATGCATATGTGTTGTTTCTTTCTTCATTGTTGTTCTATCCTTGTGTCCTTTGGGCATTCTGCAAGTCATATATAGTATGATTTAAATTAAATGAAGTATATATGTATGTAGGGGTAAAGATGTAATCAATTAATTACCTCTTCTTCACTTTATTAGTAATGGAACACATCTGATATATGGACATGAAATTTGTCCTCTCCTGTGAAATCTACTACCTGTTTCTTAATCTCAATGGCTGAATCTTTAACCTCGCGGTTCTTACTCATTAAATGAATGGACTTTAAAGTGTCTATATCCGCAAATGCACAAGGGATCTCCGTAAGCTCTTCACAGTATTCTAGTATTAATTCCTCAAGCTTGGGAAAAGTTTCCCTATCAACTTGCCATTCTGAAAGGTTGACCATTAGCAATGTCAAAGTCTTAAAACTTTGATACATGTCCTCACTTGCATCCCACTTATCCTCCACGAAATCAGAGAACATAATCGCCAGAATTTCAAGCTGAGGCAATGCCGTGATTGCTGACAACAAAGCAGGTGTCATAGTAAACCAATACAACCGTAACTCTTTCAAGCTGCTAGGGAAGTGGTATTCATTGGGTGGTTGGATTAACACGGAACATTCAATGCAATTGTATATTGCTATGAGAGATTCAAGTTTATTAAGGACATCAAACTTGGGAAACCAATCGCCGTGTATTGGAGGATCTTTGGGTATCCTGATGGTGCACTCAAGGTGTTGAAGATTTGGGAACTTCTTCAGAGCATCATTCGTGCCTTGAGAATATGAGATATCAACATGGGATAAAGTTGTCAGCTTTGAATTCTCACCTTCCAATATTCTACTTTGGATATTGTCCGTGTCCTCTTCCTTCTCAAAGAAACAACTCCTATCAATTTTCACATGTTTCAGCTTTGACAGTTTTAATATTCTGGGCAGTAAAACCATGGTGTAATACGGCAACGTATTGATCAACAGAGTTTCCAAATTCTGGAGGTTCAACCACGACACTGGGATAGCTTTTACATTTCGAGTCCAAATCCTTAAGAACCTCAAATTAAATAGGTACCCTATTTCCTCCATTAAAGAATCTTCCAAAACAATGCTATCCAGTTGCAACACTCTAACAAGTCCAAAGGGTCTTGTGTGACAGACATACCTGGAGTTAAGAAGCGAACCGCTAACTTTCAAAGATATGAGATGCTTACTACCAACTGAACAATTTTTAGAATTGAACAAAACACATTTTTTGTTGAGTTCTCCCGCCTTAGTATGTGTTGACACCCAATTTTGACCCTCCCCAATAGTAATTAATTTTTGAACTTCTTAATTTCAAGTGATTTAGAATAATTTTTTTTTATTTATTTATATACATAAAAAAGAAAAAAAAAATCCAAAATATTGTTCAAGTTTGAAAGTGATCTTAATCATTTTTTTTATAATACTTTTAAATATATTTTATACATAACTAATATATTTTATAAATATTTGAAAATCATATCGGAAGATTTTACTTTTAGCTAAGCGCTTTATTACTTTGGTTTAAATCATGATTACAATTTTGAATTAATTAGTTTGTATTTAAATTAATTATTCTATAATTAAGTTAGTTATCTTATTTCACTAAGATTAAGAAGTTCATTGATTGATACCAATTTGCCTTATTATCTTGCTATCCAGATCCAACCAATTTCATCAACTCCTCTTAGTCAAATTTTGGGCTTACTTTCCAGCCCAATTCCATCCTAACAGACCCATCAGCAGCCCAACCTCAATTCTCCAATACTTGCAACAATACAATATCCATACTATACGTGCAACAATCCAAAAACACGACCAAACCAAAACTGACCCACCTCCATACTCTTTTCTCTTTAACAGAAAATCGTGACCCGCCCCGACCCCTGTACGTTTTCTTTTTCAGCGCGTAGCAAACGACAATCCAACAACAACCAAATGACTCAGTACTAGGCTGGATTTTGTTGTCGTCTTCCTCAATGTCCCTTTCAGCTTGCACTCGCGGCAGCGGAAAAAGCAAACACGCGTTTCTCCCCTTTCCTCTTTCGGAATGGGGTTGAGACCTCAGGAAAAGGTGTTTATCCCAAATTGTGAAAGGAATTTATGGCGTTTGAATTTTGAATTGAGCCAATTCCTGTCCCTTTTTCGAATCCGTTTCCCCCCAAAAACAACCCTAATAATCCCCTATATATATTCTCTTCTTACTCTTGTTCGGGGATTTTTTTTTTTTTTGACATTTTTCTTTTGGGTTTGGAGTTGAAATTTGAACTAAGGCAGAGAGAAAGTGGAATTTGTTTTTAGCAAATACAAAGGAGAGTTCGAGTAGAAACAGTTTGAATACACAATATACTTCGAAAATAGAGAGATAATAGTTTCGGTTTTGGGTTCAGTTTTCTGCCTAGACTTTTTGGATCATCGTTTGAGCTCGATTTTTGTGGTGAAGATCGTCGTTTTAGTTCGTCGTTGTCCCAGTCGCTGCTCACTGAAAGGTGAATAACTCTCAGCTCTCTCTTAATCTTTCAGTTTTCTAGTATATGTCTAAGGTTGGAGTTACGTTTTGTTTTAGTGTGACATGAATGTGGGTGCATAGATGTCGGAAGATTGTTTATTGGTTGCTGCTGCTTTATCGCCTTAGTTCTCCTAGTATTGTCATGATCTATTTTTAAAAAAAATGCCTTGTTAGTCTCAGTTTATGTGTCTTTTACGAATCCGTGTAAATGGTTGGTGCTCGACATCATGTCATTTATTCTCTGCTTAATGTGGAATATGTGAATCAGAATATAGTTGATTAAACTTTTTTTTTGTGCCGCTACTACTCCTTATTTTGAACGTGTTCCCTGAAAATAAATATGAGTCTTTTAGTTATCAGAGGGTCTGTTCTTTTAGTCTCCAGAATAGCTTGATATTTGTCTAATTTTGTTTCATTATTGTGCTTGTTTGATGTTTAGTATGGGTTCTGTAGTGAAAATAGTGTGTTGAAAACGATTTGGTCTTGACTTATTATCTTTCGAGTTCAAGTCGCCATGCCTTTCTTCTTCCTGATTTGGGTTCCGCTCAACGTGATTTCTTGTGAAGTTTATTGGGCTTAGTTATATAGCCTCAAAGGCCAATGGGTGATCCTTTCTTCTCTAGTATGTTGAACATGCCTTATGCGGTTCGAGTTTGCCGGGGTCATTTATTTACGCCCAAATCAGTATATTGTCTTCTTAATTTAAAGGCATGCTTGTGTGTAGAGAATTAGTAGGCTTATTATGATATCCCGTTATATTTATCTCCGCCCCCTCATTAATTGCCAAGAATGTAGACGTTTGGCTCTTTAAGAATAGCTAGTTGAGAATTGCATCCCTTCAATTATTTATTATTAAGTTATGGATTTGAGGATTTTATCCAAATTGCTTAAATGTTTATTTAGTTCATTGAAGGACAGTGCTTCAGTCCACTTACTTGGTATCATTTTTTTTGTCTAGTTGATGAGTCTCATTGAATTAAATAGTCTTTCTTATGTGTTCATAATTAGTTGCTGTAATTATATATATATATATATATATATATTTATTTTATTTTATTTCTTTTGGGTTACAAGTTACTGATCTTTTTGTCTAGAGGCGTATTAGCTTCGCAATCATGCTGTCATTTCCTGAAGTAATTTATATCCTTGCTTTCATCTTGAGTTAATTGTTTGATCATCGTTTTTGTTGGGACTCTACCTCTATTCTAATTCTCGGTTATATTTTATTGCATGTAAATCTGCCCGAGTTCGCCACGAACTTATTCTTTCCCTTTGCATTTCGGGAGAGCCATAAAGGCTTAAATTTCGCCCTTTTTGAGTCGGCTAGCCATCAAACCGACGAACAGTCCTGAAGTTGAAAGAAGCAACAGATCGAGAAGTTGAAAGGATTGGGTTTAAATAGGCCCATTCTTCTTTAAAGAAAATTTGTATTTTTGCCATTTATTGGGCGTAAGCCTATTTAATTATTATTATTATTTATGTTAAAGTTTAGGACAGGTGAAAGAATTGGGCCTTGGCCCAAAGAGAAAACATTCTATATTTGTATTAGATTAGTACAGGTGCAGGTTACTCAAATGGGCCGAAGGCCCAAAAATGAAAATGGGTCCAAATACTGGCCCAGGCGAACAAGAAAACCAGATTTGGGCCCAAATCTCTCTCTCTCTCTTTGTTTTATTATGCCTCCTTACTTGCTAATATTTGTCATTGATCTTAAGGTCAACAATTCAAATCCCCGAGAGACGTTCATTTTAATTTAACAATTTAACAAAATCGGTCATCTCTTAACAAAACTTAAAGAATAAGTTCGCAAAATATTTCACTTAGACGATATTTCAACATTTTTCTTTTTCTCTTTTGAAATGGTCTTAACTAATAAAATAGTTCAATTTTGCAAGTCAAGTTAAATTAAAATTATTTTAGCCAAAGAAATTAATTATCGGATAACCGCATTAGCGGATATTCTAGGTTCTTTAAAAACCTTCCTAGAATATTAATAAGAACTCCGAACCCCTTTTTAAGTTTTCACTAGATTCCTGTTTTAGTCTTTTGAAAACAACAGTTTTCTTGATTTTTTCTTAAAAATTAAGTGGCGACTCTAAACTAGTCCAAATACATTTTCTAGATAAAACAGAATGGCGACTCTGCTGGAGATTTGAATAAGTTCTAACCTTAAGATTAACTTATTTGGCTATTTGTTTAAACTGCTTACTTGTTTCAATTCTTGTATATTATAAACTGTAGCATTTCATGGCATCCGATTCCGCCAAATGGCAAATAGTTTGCATTAGGAGAAAAGGCGGTTACGTGGCTTTTCACGGTTGTCCTTCAGAAAAAATACCTTTAAATTCTTTCAAAGTGATAAATGAATAGTTGGCTTGTGGTCATCCAACGTCGTTTATTATACTTCACCCCGTAGTTTGTCCAACTCGGGTTTCCGATCTTTCAAAAATCAACTCTTAGTCAACTAGTGTAGAGCAAAATCAAATCCCTTTTAGCATATCGAACTAAGATGACCCAACACCCAAGGTGTGTTGGGTCCATTAGAGAGACCACCTTGAGTCCAAAATGGCCCACGGTCTAATTGGACGATCATACTTACATGTTCAAATTTGAAGGATGTATAAATTATTTGAAAAAATCATTGTCCCTTGGGGTAAGGAGTAGATTATAACTTATTCTAGTCGAAGAAAGAGATTTACAAGCTACTAGTCTATCCAAAGGCGTCGATATTTGGAGACGACAGGAAGTTCAAGAAAGATGGATTTTTCATGAAGGCATAGCTTAGAATTGTACCCCTACGCGGGATTGATTATTTTGTATCCCATTTCCCCTATTATGTATCCCCACTCAGTTTATCCATAAGACTTGTATAAATTTGGGTTTTGGGGCAATGAAACGTTTCAATTAATGTATACATCCTTCAAATCGTTAGGCCTACCCTTGGCATAAAAGGGTCACATATCTGTTTAAAAAAAAAACGCGCAATATTTGTTTGTGTGCTACATGATTAATTGTTTATGTAAATATGTTGTTTTACTTGGAAGATATTCTAGCTCACTCATCGAATTGTTTTTAGAACCTCCAAGCATAAATATCAAGTCACTATCAAAAGTGCGCCCAAATACTCTTCAAGTCTTTAGTTTCACCACAAAATTCAAACTCTATTTTTTCAAATCTTACTTTCTCATTCTAGAAAAAAAAAAAAAAAGGTTAACCCTTTACCTCACATCGAAATGAAATTCAAGGTCGAACTACGTAGGACCTGAATTCTCCTCCTCCGTGAGATACGTAGGCAACCTTTCAAGGTTTGGTCCCCATTTTGAGAAATTCTATATTTCCAACTCTTACAAAGAAATTAGAATTACATCTCAATCGGAAAGCAAAGTATGACAATGAAATATACAATCGACTTTGTCTAGACTCAAGTCGACATTTCTGGTCCACTAAGCTCAAAATAAAATAGTCAATTTTTTGTCTATTTAGTCATTTATCTATATATGTGGGCTAGTTTATCTTCAAATGAAGCAACTTTTATGTGTTTACAGTAATGTGTGTGATATTTTGTATTATTTATCATCGACACAGACTAACACATTTGCCTTTGAGTTGTTTTTCTTTGTCAGGTACTCAAAACTGATCTGTGTTGAGAAAAATGGCTGAACATCCGTACTTCACAAGGTCCAAAGACCCCAAAGATTCTTTCTCCGACCAATGTTTGTCAAAAGGCAAAGAAAAAGTGGTTGAAAATGTTGAGAATACAAATTTGACCGAAATTACTGTGAATGACCCCATCATTGTCGAACAGAACAAGTTGATTGCACAATTGTTCCAACAGATTGCTGAAATGAGGGCTGAAATGGATAAGACACGAAATTTGACGAATCTAGCTATCATTGCCAGCACTCCTACTCCAGACAACGAAAGGCCTCCACTCCATTTTCCTATTTCGGATCCAAAACCCTCCATCATTGACTTAACCACCCCTAATCCACACTATGCTAGCTCCTCACACCAAAAGTCACCTACTCTTCAAAATCCAAATACCAACGTTTTCCAGAATTTTCCTCCGATCCATCAAATCCCTACTCAAATTGTCCAAAACCCACCTGCCACTCAACCCATACCTCTAAAAACCGCATTTCATCTTTCAATATCGCCTAAATCGTACCCTCCATTTACCCCACATTTTGAATCCGATGGTCATGAGAAGAAGGAGAAGGAGTGCAAGAGCATTAGAGAGGAAGTCATGAATGCAATGAAGGACTTTCGATACACCACAGACATTGCAGGGTTGAATTATGAAGATTTGTGCATTCATCCACATTTGGAGCTTCCAGAAGGTTTTAAAGTACCAAAAATTGAAGCATTTAGTGGAGTTGAGAATCCTTTGACTCATTTGAGAGCTTATTGTGATCAACTCATTGGAGTTGGGAAAGGTGAGGTTTTGTTGATGCGACTCTTTAGTCGAAGTCTAAAAAGAGAAGCATTGGAATGGTTTATTTCTAAAGAAACCAAGCAGTGGCCAAGTTGGAACGCTTTGGCTAAAGATTTCATTGAAAGGTTTGGCTACAATGTAGAATTTATTCCTAATCGATACTCTTTGGAGAGAATCAAACACAATTCTACTGAAAGCTATCGAGAGTATGCCTACCGTTGGAGAAGAGAGGCTGCAAGGGTTAGGCCTCCCATGACCGAGAAAGAGATTATTGAAGTCTTCGTGCGCATTCAAGAGCCGGAGTACTACAATAGGATGTTGCTCATTTTAGGAGGAAAGTTCAGTGAGATAGTCAAAATTGGTAAAATTATTGAAGACGGTCTCAAGACTGGAAAAATCATCCGAATGACTCCCCAAGATGAAGCCTCAGGACCATTGAGGAGGAAGAGGGAAGATGTTTCCTCTATCTCATTTGAATCAAGCCAAAAATCAAAGAGGCATGCTGGTCTCAATGTTCGAAAGTGTTTACCATCCAAAACCTACCATTTAGCTCCACAAAATCCTTACCTCATCAAACCAAATTGCCAAACTCCACCACCAAATCATCCAAATTACCAAGCTCCATTGCCAAATTATCCAAATGCCCCTCATAGCTACCAAGCTCCACAATACCAAAATTTTCAAACACCAGCACCCACTCGCCAAAATCCTCCAAGTTATCGTCAAGTACATCTACCGTCGCGAAATAATTACAATCTTTCTTGTCATAAGTATTTGAAGAAACCTTCTCGAGTCTTTACTCCTTTGGTTGAAAGTCGAACCCAACTCTTTGAGCGATTGAAAGCGGATGGTCTGATAAGAACAATTGATCCAAAAAATGTCAATGTCAATTCCAGACTTTACAGGCCTGATCTTTATTGTGCTTACCATTCAGGAGGTGCAGGACATACCACTGAGGATTGCATCAACTTGAAGCATAAAATTCAAGACTTGATTGATCAAAGAATTGTCGCTCTTCAAACTGTCGCTTCCAATGCCAGTGGTGATTCACTGTGGAATCGTGGAGGATTCGCTATTAACATGATTGATCCAAAGTCTCAAGCACCTCCTCGTCAAAACGTCCCATAACATCATCAACTACCTCTCCCTCAGCACGGCGGCCAGTATGGTCCTCCTCGTTCAAAATTCGAGAAGAAATCTGCTCGAAAGTTTACGCCGCTTATTGAAAGTCGAACAAAGTTGTTTGAGCGATTAACTGCGGCAGATTTTATTCATCCAGTTGGGCCCAAGCCTGTTGATACTAGCTCTAAATTCTACCGAGCTGATCGAAGGTGTGCGTATCATTCCAACAGTGTTGGGCATGATACAGAAGATTGTATTAATTTAAAGCATAAGATACAGGACTTGATCGACTAGAGGGTAGTCACTCTCCAGACCGCCACACCCAGCGTCAACAGTAATCCTCCACTGAACTATGGAAGAGCTACTATCAATATGATAGAGACGGAGGAGGAGTGGTGCACGACAAAGGCGATAGTTCCGGCTGATCCTGACAACCTTGAGAGAGTTATAGCTTCTTCGAGCATGAATGAGAAACTCAATTTCACGAGCGTGACACCCCATCAAGCTTTTGCTTTAGTGTCAAGAGAGGGTCAGAACAAGAAGGGGATTAATCGTGTTCCACCAAAGTCTTTGCCTCATTTCTGCCAGTCCTTTCTGGTAGAAGAATATGCCAATGATGACGATTTTGGAGAAGAAATTGGGGATCGTTGTGAAGAAGGTGATGTTGCGCCTAAGAAGATGATCGAGACACCAAACATACGAAATGCCGAGCCAATGGAGCAAGTTCTTAATTGAACTTCCACTCCGCTCTTGATTCCTCGCTCATCTTGATAGACAAAGATGAATCTTATGCTGTTTTAAAAATCGGTGGTAGTCCGAATGATGCCCGAAACCCACCTTTTATGTCATTTTAACTGATTATGTTTTAATTTCCCTCGTGATGTTTTGAAAAAGGCAAAATGGCCCATGGTCATGGCCAAAGTTCGTATTTCCTTATTTTCAATGAAAAACCTCTTCTATTGTGAAGATTTATTTTGGTTGCTTTGATTTTTCTATCTAACAGCCTTTGTTTTTTTGGTTTCAGTAAAAATGATTTTTTCAAACTTGTCAATATCATGTCGTGTCACAAGCTGAATGAACAAAATGAGGGAGATGAAGATGAGTTTGAAAAGCTTGTCGAAGATTTGAAACAGTTCAAGAATTCGAATAAGTCGAATCTGGATGAGACAGAAACTGTAAATCTGGAAAAGGATGACCTTGTCAAAGAAGTCAGAGCTAGGGTTCATCTGAGAAAAAATCTGAAAATAGAAATCAATAGTTCACTTGGAAAATACATCGATGCATTTGTTGGATCACATGTCGCGGCTGAACATAGACATTCATCTCAAGATTCCAATCAACGCATATGCCATCAAGAGTTATGATATTTGAAGATTCAGAGTATCTTTTATTTCTTTCCTTGTAATTGCATAATTTATTTGTAATCATCTCATGTTCTGTAGTTAGAAAATTATTATCTGTAATGAACTACGTCTGACCTGAATTCTCAAGAATGAGATACATAGGCGGCCTATGTCGGCTTCGGTCACCCCTTAATATATTTTCAATATTTCCCTTTTGTACATGAACTACGTCTGACCTGAATTCTCGAGAATAAGATACGTAGGCGGCCTGTATCGGCCTCGGTCATTTCCTTATCAAATTTTCTTTTCGTTAATCCTCGAGAGGGGAACTACGCTTGACCTTATTCCTGCCTCAACGGGATACGTAAGCGCCACAACGGCTTGGTCATATCTCCTATAAGATTTCTATTTTTTTTTCTTTACAACAGAATCTGGGACAGAATTTTTAAGAGAGACTCAAAAATTCTCAACAAAACAAAAGGGATCTCTACAACAAGTCAAGGCCGAAGATACATTGAGAATCGCAACTGGGACAGAATTTTTGAGAGGGTATCAAAAATTCTACAAGTCATATATCAACAATTAGAGATACTCCAAGACATCTAACTGGGACAAAATTTTTAGGATGACCTCAAAAATTCCTTCAAGCATCACTAGAAGTTTGTAGTAAATTTCAAATATTTCAAGAATATTAGAAGTTTAAAGCTAACTTTGAATGATCTTTAGCGTGGTTAAAGTTCATAGTCAAATGCAGCAATCTCCGACATCTTTGGATTTTAGAGTCAACTGCAAAACCTTCCATTTATAGCAGATTTTGGGAGGCCCGTTTCAGAAATTTCCCAAGATTCAAGGATTTTTGAATTCTCCAGAGCAAGCTATCGGATACACCAAAATTTCGAACCAAGGACGTTCATTTAAGCTACGCATGACATGACATGACATTTGTCAGTGATTTTTAAAAAAAAAATCCCTTTTTAGGCTTCTGATATGATAAATATTTTGTATAATTTCATCTTATGTCTAACGAGGAGCAAGAGATCGGAGTGATCAACCGAAGATAGAAGACAAGGAGCAAGCGATTGAAGAACTCAACACAGATCCGTTTGTTTTTTAAAAAAAAAAAAACTAATAATTTTTCTGTGGATGCAGGTTTATAAGTTTGCCTCAAGATCATCATATTCCTCTATTCAATGAATATGGAGAAGCTAAAAGGGCGAGTAGCCCTCCAAAATTGACAACTTTTTTGTAGATGCAGGAAAGTCATTGAAGATTTTTTAAAAAAGAAAAAGGAAACATTTCAGAACGTAAGCAACAACACCTCGGTCAAATTTTCAGCAAAGCATGAGTCACAATGATTACAAATGTTCACATATGAACAAGTGAAAGAATCACTCTCAACATGTACAAGCATCTGCAATGACATCAAATACATTTTCAGTATCATCACAAATCGCGTCGATATCAGATGCGGTAATGTGAAAACCCCCGGAGGAACATTTCTACAGTATTATCAAAAGAGATAATACCACCCACGAGAGGGACATCATCGTCATTCGATTGATGGAATGTCAACATGATCCCACCAATGGATCATCATCCTATCAATGGATCAACATCATCCTACCAATGGATCATTAACGAAGCAACATCATCCTATCAATGGATCAACATCTTCCCACCAATGGATCATCATCCTATCAATGGATCAACATCATCCTACCAATGGATCATCAACGAAGCATCATCATCCTATCAATGGATCAGCATCTTCCTGCCAATAGATCAATATCATCCTACCAATGGATCATCAACGAAGCATCATCATCCTATCAATGGAGCATCAAAATCATCCGGTCGATGGATCATCAATCATTATCCTATCAAGGGAGCATTGACGTCATTATCCTATCACGTAACAATATTATCCTACCAATGGATCATCATCATGCTATCAATGAAGCATCGCCATCCATATCATAGCAAGTCATCATCTACTGCGTCAAAACCGATGGAGGCTGACGTCAAAACATTTATAGAAAAGAACATTTGTTGAATACGGTAAAACGTATCACTTCTCTATTTGAATTATAGTTTCTGCTAACGAGTTTATTTCATTCTTTGTCGAGAACATCCAAGAGGATGAATTCTCAAATCAAACCACAGATGCAGACGACATCAGAAAAGATACAACACAATGTAGAACTTTTCTTAACGCAAGCTGAGGAACGAATGTCATCGAGCCTCCACCTCGTTACAGTTGGACTATTATCGAGTCATCCACCTCATTACAATGGAACAATCATCGAGCCATCCACCTCGTTATAGTTGGATAATCATTAAGCCATCTAGCTCGTTGCAGAGATCACCGGAGTTTGCCATGCAGAAAACAAGCAATGACATCTCCAAATTCGTAACAAATCATGAGTTGTAATGGACATACTGTGTTCGAAAGCGACATATACTGAACATAATTATGTGATGTCTTTCACAACAAGAGTAACTGAAAAGCATCGTAAGAAATGCTACCACTTTTTCCAATTACAGTTTCTACTAACAAGTTTTATCTTAGTCTTTGTCGAGAGCATCCGAGAGGATGAATTCTCAGAGCAAACCACAGGTGCGGACGACATCAAAAGGGATGCAGCACAACGTGGAACTTTTTCTTAGCAGCGAACTGGGACATAGTCCAAAGAGGAGTGTCAAACTCTTAGGATGCGAGCAGAGGAGCGACTTCTACCACAATCAAACCACACCCCTGTTAAAAGGCATGTGCGTTTTTCTTCGACTTTGTTGGTTTCAGTTTCGCATCCAAAAACTTTTGGTCTCTACCGAAAGCAACTTTCCAATCTGAGTGACAATGCACCAAGAGCTTTGGAAATTATGACCATGTAAGTTCTTACTTATGGGTGTGAAGTGCACCACATTCATGGCTAAGAGGTTGCAAGCCTCTTTTTCTTTGTCACTCTTCCTGAACTGAAAGATATCTTAGCATAAAAGATTTCCTTCTCAACCGATAGAGTCGAACTACAAAGCGCCTGATTTCCTAAGTTGAGGAATATGTGAGCGGACTCAATATTGAAAACTCGGCTGTATTCTAAAATTCTCTCTTAAAATCTTATTCTCGAGCACTCCGATACCTCCATAATCTGATATCGGGACGACTTATGAATTCTTTCAGAATCATGCGTTAAATCAAGCGTATCGAACTACAAGTGGCCTGAATTCTCATATAGCTCGAGATATGTAGGAAACCCATTTTTAGGGTTCGGCCATAATTCTTAAAGTCCGTACCAAATCCCTTTCCAGAGATGAGGATGTGGTCGGTCAAAATTGGATTAGTCAATTTCATTTTCCTCGAATTTCTTGCATCAATCCAAGTAAAATGAGGGACAGTTGTTGACACCCAATTTCGACCTTCCCCGATGTAAATTAATCATCGAACTTCTTAAATTCCAAACGAGTTGAAATAATTGACCTTATAAAATTCAATATATTTTTCAAGTTAGTTTAGAGTAATTTTGTCATTCTTATAATTTTTGAATAATATATATGTTTTACATAATTATGTATATATCAATTACTATATTTTACGAATATTTGAAAATAGTCTCAAAAAGATTTTATTTTAATTAATATTTGGTTAATTAATTTTGATTATATAATAGTTTATATTTTTTAATTATTTAGTTTATAACTAAGTCAACTATTTTATTCCATTAAAATTAAGAAGCTCGTTAGTTAATTTAATTTGTCCTATTTAATTACTAGCCGAATTTACCAAATGAATTCAATTTGGCTACATTCTT
>JAJOOH010008218.1:0-42612 GCA_029582605.1 Solanum gracilifrons
ATATATATATATATATATTTGTATTTTTTCTCCTTTTGCGTTAAAGCCAACACTTTATTTGTGCTTAAAGCCTCAGCGGACCTTAGAGCTTTTTTGCTGTTGACAATTTGTTCTTTTTTTCAATTTCTTTGTACGTATGTTTGCTTATGATGGTTAGTCTTGGACTAAACCTATATATATATATATATATATATATATATATTTGTATTTTTTCTCCCTTTGCACCTTTTGCATTAAAGTCAACACTTTATTTGTGCTTAAAGCCTCAACGGACCTTAGAGCTTTTTTGCTTTTGACAACACTGTTGAAACCCTGAATTTGGTCATCTTGAATTAAAACCAATCATTGAACTCGGTCATTCTCTTCCACGGCAGGTGCCATGTATAACCGGAAAACGTAATTGTAATTATACCGTGTTTGTTCATTTGAATTGTGTTTCCATTTATGCTACATGTCTTTTAAGTATACGTTCAATTTATAAGGCTCTGAATCATGTCAATTAAAGGATTCCATTTCTCTATTTCAGTTTGTGCGACTCTTCGTTGAAGTGAAAATGAATCAAGCACATCGATATGGCGAAGCTCAAGTAAGTTGCACATTTCATACATATTGATTGTACTATTGTTTGTTAAAACTATGCCTTAATCCAAGTTATGCACACAGGATGAAGCTATCGTGACAGGTTTCGAAATACCAAGATCACCTGATGTAAGTTACAACAACGTACATCCTGGAAACGAAGATGATGCACATGAACCACCAATGGTTCCACCACAGCTGCACACTACCATATTGAACCACCACAGTGTGACTAGGGATCAATCTGCAGAGCTGCCATCACCACAACACGTGGTTCTAAACCATCTCTACCTCGAGGACAGACAAACCCCGGGACCAGTCGTGGCAGTCGGTGTAACATCTCGTTTTCGCTCAAAGTTTGTTACCGTCGTGCTTTACAAACCAGCTGAAAGGAGAGGAGGAAGTACCAACAACGCCTGATTGTTCGTTCTGATGGAAGCAATAGATAGAAAGGTAAATACACAACAATTGATCCGCAGGAAGTCGTTTATTTCTTCACAGCTGGTTGTGAAAGTAGATAAAATTAGGACCGCGATCGTCCTTGGACTTGAACAATCAAAACTAGATCGCGGTTAGTTTCGAAAACTTTATTATTGTAGTATGGTAAAAAATAAGTCATGTGTCTGCTGTTAGTTTTAACTTTGGGAAAGTTTTATTGTTGTGCATTAGACTCTAGCATATGTTTGATAACCTTATCTTCATCATGTGTGATGATGCCCTTTACAATTATATACTCTTCATCCTAAGGAGGTATCTTTATTCAAATAGTTTGTCAGATTTATTGTTTGGTTTTTCTAGTCGGTATGTATAGGTTATGCACTAATTATATATAAATTACACATATATTATATATTTGATGGTTATCTATATTTAAGCGGTTAGATGAGCGGCTATTTAGGTTAATTCTCTTAAAAGAAAAACTAGAATGCTACACTTCAGATTTGAATATCGAACAACTTCAAGCAAAAAGAGGTTGGCTTGAGTTGTAAGGAATTTTGGATTATTTAAGTATTTTTTGTGTATTAGTTCATGATTTTTTTAGAATATGACAGACCGACTCTATTTGATCCTAGGGTAACTATGAGTATCCTTTACTAGATCGTCACGAATGAATCCATAAAATTTGAGCTCAAACAGAATTGGTCAACACATATTTCGGAAAATTCATGAATTGATACACACAAAAAGTCGCGATAATCCTGAATTTATTTCGTGACCCTAACCTCCAAAAAAGGCAACATTTGCCTTTGTAAAAACTATGAATATCATTTACTAGGTCGTCATGAATAAATTTATAAAATTTGAGCTCAAACAGAGCTGATCACATATATTTTGAAAATTTCATTGATTAATACACATAAAAAGTTTGAAATAATTCTTCATATTTCATAGCGTAGTAAATTTATTAGTATTAAGATTATGACATCATATTCTATGTTATTGTGACATTTAATATAAGTTAAATGTGCCAGACATAACTCTCCTTTTTATTCGATACTTAATATAAGAAAATACTTTCTATTGAAATTAACCTCTGATTAAGATGAAGGAATCGCATAGGTCTTCATATCCCTCCATCGTTGTGCAGGCCTAACTTGATTGCCAATATAATATTCCTTTTGACTGTAAGAAACTTTTTTAAAAGTTTAATTAATAAAATAAAGTAATTAATATGGATTATTCTTAATCAACGGTCTTTATTTTAATTTCTGAAAATTGAAAAAATATTATTGAGAGCATCACTCTAAAAAATGAGCCTTGCAATGTGCGAATTTAAATATAATTGAACTTTAATAAAAATATCTAAGTGAGAAAATAATAAAAATATAAAACGAAGTACGGTATCTTTACGGATAGTTATCGATTATAAGTCAACAAATACTTTCATTTATTTTATTTATATATGAGGCGTTTGGCTCCTTTAAATAAACTCTATTATAATAATAATAATAAAAAAAAAACATAAGTATATTTTTGCTAAGGACTTTTCCAAGATAAATATCCTTAAAACTAGAATTTCTATTTTATTAAATCTCGTTTCCTAGGCTTATGAGAAAAAGAAAAAGAAGATATTCACATACTTATATTGATTTCTTGTATGGTCAGTACTCAACTTAATAGTTATTATCAAATAAAATAATCCTTCATCTTGATATTAACTTTTTTCAATAAAGAACATGATTTTCTAAGATAATAGTACTATTAGTTGAATGATCGTTTGAAAGATTAACTTAATATATAATTAAAAAAAACATTTAGTGAACGTGTGTTTGGTAGAAGTGCAATATTTTCCTGAAAAAATAAGTAATTATTTTTCCAGATGATATTAGTAAGTAAACAAATAGTAATATTTAGCTTTGCTATATATTCCATATCAAAATATAATGACAATATATAAATATTAATATTTACACCTAGAGCCGTCAATAAAATTAAATTCTTATTAATTAATTTTCAAATTAATTTCCCCAATATGAAAAGCCAAGGTCAAAGGTATGTCGAATGTACTTTGTTTTGGCTCCGTACATTGAGCTCATTTTTTCCAATTGTCAACTCAATTAAATAAATTAAAGTTCAATCATGGATTATTTATTAATTATTAATTTGGGAATTAATTCTATGTACCCATCTGATTAGTCAGATTCATTATAATCATTCACCATCTCATAGTATTTACATAAATTATATAGAAATATATTTATGAAATAATGTCTTTTGTGTACTTGATTTGATTAGTGCTATAAAATAAATAAGAAAACTATTTTTGAAAAATATTTTCTACCACCTAAACACACCTTTGAATGATAACCTCCAAAGATGAAGCCAATGTTAAAGAATGACTAGGGTAGTATAGTGCACAAAATATTTCGTATTTATATAGGCTTTTGGGAAAGATAAAACATCCAAAAGTGTGATGAAAACAATCTATTATAGTGTAGATGTTAATATCCATTTTAACAATTTGAATTCGTGACTTATAAGTTAAATAAAAATTATTTTATTATTATTTTCACAGCTCGAACGTGTGATTGAGTCCAGGTATGATTATTGTGCTTATCTTGGCTCTTGATAGACTTGTAATTTGCCCTATACATTGTACTTACAATTGTACCTTATCTTGAACCAAATAAAAATAACCTTAATTTTAATGATTGCAATTTGCATGAGCTCAATATTGACCAGGTAAACAACAACTAACTAAAGTTTATTATCTCTTATTATTGGGAAATTATTTAAACCAAAAAAAAAAAAATGATAAGTCAGACTAATGATAACTACTCATTAGAATTGTGTACCATCTTCATAATGTAATCATGCATCTAACTCTTTGAATATTGTATATTTTAGTTTATTTTCGATAATTGTGATATTTGGATCAGTTTGTGTGCATCTTGACTAATCTCACGGGATATCTCTCACCTTCCACTAACAATAAGTATCAAGTAACTCTATTCATCAAAACTATGACAGATGAAAAAAAAATCTAGTATGTTAAGTTGCATTTGTTATCATTAGCATGAAATTAAATAGAAAAAGTTCGAAGAATGATGAATTCAGAATTTTAACTTTGTGACTTCATTATTTTACTTATCACATCATTTGATTTCCTCCATTCAAAACAATATTATTTATACTTATCTAGTGTGTTTTCAACGTAAAACATCTGAATCGAACACATTCTAAGTCAGCAATAATAATTATTAGCTGAGTGACCATCTCATAAATTAACTCAATATTTAGTAATGATGAACCTTTGGGATATACGATAAGTACATACACTATTCATAATCAGATGCGGCAAAATGTATTCTACTAATTAAATTAAACAAATTTTCTGTACAAATTGTGACCATTCATAATCTCCATTGGTTACTTTTAACACCTATATAAACGCATCTAAAATTGTTACAACTTACTAAACACATCAAACAAATCCTTAATTACTCACTAATCTTCCTTAATTACCATTTTAATCACTCTTTTTTTTTTTTGCCTAAAATGGGTGATATTGAAGGATCACCAGGAAGTTCAATGCATGGTGTTACTGGTAGAGAACCAGTTCTTGCATTTTCAGTTGCTTCACCAATTGTACCAACTGATACATCAGCCAATTTCAAAGTCCCTGTTGATTCTGAACATAAGGCTAAAGTTTTTAAATTTTATTCGTTTTCGAAACCTCATGGCCTAACGTTTCAACTCTCATGGATTTCATTTTTTACTTGTTTCGTATCGACTTTTGGTGCAGCTCCTTTAGTCCCTATTATTAGGGACAATCTTAATTTAACTAAAATGGATGTTGGTAATGCTGGAGTTGCCTCTGTTTCGGGTAGTATTTTGTCTAGGCTCGCGATGGGCGCGATATGTGACATGTTAGGTCCTAGATATGGTTGCGCGTTTCTCATAATGTTATCAGCCCCAACTGTTTTTTGTATGTCTTTTGTGTCATCGGCTGGAGGGTACGTTGCTGTGAGGTTTATGATTGGGTTTTCACTAGCAACGTTTGTGTCATGTCAGTATTGGATGAGTACGATGTTTAATAGTCAAATTATTGGACTTGTTAATGGGACAGCTGCTGGATGGGGGAATATGGGTGGTGGTGCTACTCAACTTATTATGCCTCTGCTCTACGATATAATACGTAGAGCAGGGGCAACCCCGTTTACTGCTTGGAGAATTGCATTTTTTATTCCTGGATGGCTTCATGTTATTATGGGAATTTTAGTTTTAAATCTTGGACAAGATTTACCTGATGGTAACCTCGCTTCTTTACAGAAGAAAGGTAATGTATCTAAAGATAAATTCTCAAAGGTCAGTGACATCGTCATATCAAAATTCAAAAATATCGTTAACATTTGCGTTGAGCTAACATTTGTTATCTGTATTTTTTTCATAGATATTGTGGTATGCTGCAACAAATTACAGGACATGGATCTTTGTTCTGCTCTATGGATACTCGATGGGAGTTGAATTGACTACAGATAACGTGATTGCTGAGTATTTCTTCGATAGGTTTGATTTGTTTCCCTATACTTAACGTTACGAACATCAATAGTAAGAATATTGAATCAATTTTTCTGAATTTTTTTGTGTAGATTTGATTTGAAGCTTCATACAGCTGGAATCATCGCTGCAACGTTTGGTATGGCTAACTTATTAGCGCGACCATTTGGAGGATGGTCATCGGATTTTGCAGCTAAACGTTTCGGGATGAGAGGCAGATTATGGACATTATGGATTTTACAAACACTTGGTGGTGTGTTCTGTTTTCTTCTTGGAAGGGCTAATACACTTCCTCTGGCTATTACTTGGATGATCATATTTTCAATAGGTGCACAAGCAGCATGTGGTGCAACGTTTGGAATTATTCCCTTTATTTCGCGAAGATCATTAGGTATAATATCCGGTATGACTGGAGCTGGAGGCAATTTTGGTTCGGGATTGACACAACTACTGTTTTTCACGAGCACAAAGTACTCGACAGCCACAGGAATAACGTACATGGGGATCATGATCATCGCGTGTACACTTCCAGTATCGTTAGTTCATTTCCCACAATGGGGTAGTATGTTTTTGCCTCCATCTAAAGATCCTATTAAGGGTACTGAAGAGCATTATTTCACTTCTGAGTATACTGAGGATGAGAAGCAAAAGGGAATGCACCAGAACAGCATCAAGTTCGCCGAAAATAGCCGCTCGGAGCGTGGAAAGCGAGTGGGTTCAGCACCTACTCCGCCTAACGTAACGCCAAATCGTGTGTGACGGTAAAAAAAACTTACTTGTACTCATGTTTGCATCAATGTAATAAACGTGTCTTGTAGTTTGTAGATGCGCCTTCATTTTGTATTTATGATGAAATAGTAAGCATTCTCGCTTCAATTATGAAATAGCTTAATTTGGTATAAACATCGGGAGCGAATAAAAATTTACATAGTGATTTCTTGGTTATGTTGGTACGTACATTATATTTGAATATTCCACGAGTCTATGGTTTGTTGGTTTCTTCAAAATAAAAACACTCAATTTTAATTTAGGGATAAGTGTCTAAAAAATACCTTAACTTTGGTCGAATTTGCTGTTGCGATACTAAACTTTCATGAGGATCGAGCCACAACTAAGGTGAGTAAGTTTCTGGGAAAGGAAGGAAAAAAAAAAAAAAGCAGAATTAGGAAACGCTAATAGTCAGGGACTATAAGGAGTAGGGTGACCGAATGGGCTAACTTGATTTATGTGTATTGTTTTATTGGATTTGGGTATTAGACCCAAATGAGCTTGTAATTGTTTACTCCTGATTTGATATTAATGAAATGCCTGCCAAAATTTGTTTAAAAAAATAAATTACATACCTATACTATTAAAATCGTATTTTAAACATATATATTTGTCCATACTCAGTCTATGTTAGTTGAGTGTGTCACACGCGCGTTTTAATACATTAAATTTATTAAATTAGTCATTTCGTTCCCAAATAATTAAATTAATTCATTAAATAAATATATTTGAAATGTCAAAAAAATGGGAAATGAATCGTCACTTCACTATTCACTGTCACTTTGAAAAGTCATTTCGTTCCCAGAACTCTCTTTCACTTAGGCACACCATGAACAATTCTTCCATCTCCTTCATTTTCTTTTCATTTGCCATTGATGTTGTGTCGTAATTTAACTAACCTTTAGAAAAATCACTTTGGAAATGTTCTAAGTATAAAACAATTTTGAGAAATACTTAGAAAGAGTCGCCACTTAATTTTTTGAAGAAATTAAGAAAACTTATAATTTTCAAAGATTTAAACAGAAAAAATCATTTGAAAATACCAAAGAGGGTTCGGGGTTCAATTTACACTTCGAGAAGGGTTTAAGCATTCGAAGTGTCCGCTAACATGCTGTTGACCTGCGACTTGACTAAAATATTTTTTGACTATTTGTTAAAAAAAAAAAGATGATTTAACATAAGAATAATAATTTATAGCATTTGGTTAACTTTGAGAAAAATAGTTAAATAAATGACACGTTTTATTTTATTTTATTTTTAGAGAAAAGGGGTTCAAAATGAAATACTTGACTCGAAATACAAGTGATTAGAATATTAATAAAACAAGATTAATTAGAATTTATTTTATTCACTTTGAAATAATAATTTAAACCAATTTAATAAATTAAGGCATGAAAATCACTTTGTATTAATTGACTAACCTTGTTGAGAAAACAACTAAGTATGTATATTATAATAATAATTAACATTATTAGATTAACTTTGGGAAAATAGTTAAACAAAGAGCAATTTTTATTTTTTAAGAAAATGGGACCCTATTTAAAATATTTGAATTAGAGACAAGTAACTTAGAATTTTAATGAAAACAAAATGAGTTGGTTTTTATTTGAGTCATTTTTGGTTTATGAATAAAAAAAAATAAAATAATAAAAAAACTATTTTAAACCAATAAAGGAAAAAAGAAAGTTGTGACTAAAGATTATAAATGACAATACAAAAGTTGATAAAATGAGATTTTGTTAGAAACAAAACCACACAAAGAAATAGCTCGTCTTTTGGGGATCTAATTAAGTTAATTTATAAAGTTAGAGTTAGATAAGATTAGTCAACACATAATCAAACAATTAAAAGAGTAAACGAGATAATGAAATTGGGCCCCTTCTTGGGCCAATTTCGCTATATCTTTAAGCTCCATTCTCATTCCCGTTTTGCGTATACACTGGATGTATATCAGTATATATGAGCGTATATATTAGCTCTTTTCATGTATTTCTTGCTTCCGAACAGCTGCATTTTGTCTTAGCCCTGTATTTTTCATTTCTTGACCTGCATATCGACGTATATCTGCTGTATATCGTTGTATATTTGCCTTTTTTCCACCTGCGTTTTTGGCTTCTAGGAGCTCTATTTCAGCTTCCAAACTTTATAAAGGCTGACTCAATAAACAAAAGAAGTGTTGGATTTCAACCCAACTCGCAAAACGGGAGTCCAAGCAACTCGATCAAAGGAATATATGCAAAAAAAAAAGATAAAGACGACAAGGATTAGGATAAGGAGGAGGGTCACAACAATTCAATATTTTTTAGAAAAAAAAATAAAATTACAAACATATGGAGGCAAAATAATGAATCCCAGATTATAAACCTGACATAATTTTAAGGTAATAAAATTATTGTTGTAACTAGGTTCGATAGTTATGAGCATAATAAAAATAATAAAAATAAAAAATGAAGTGCCGACAAAGTTACACTAAGACTATATGGTCAGACTTACTAAGAATCGTATTTGTGAAAATTAATCATTGGAAAGGCAATAACTCAAGTAAAGAATTCAATCATAAATCCATAAATATTTTGACACATTCTTAACAGCAATTATTGTGACAGAATCCAAACTATCACAACATATTAATACATAACTTAGCTAAGTTAATCATGTAATAATATAAAAATCTGATTCCAAAGACCAAAGAGGCTTGACAAACGCACATTGAACCTTAAATGGCTACATGAACGACATATACACTTGAAGTTTAAAGCATTTTCTATGAAAAGTTTATTAATGCAAGCCATAGATAAACACACGTACTGGCATGAGAGACCGAGAAGTTAATTTGGGCCACTATAATTTTTTACATCTCAAAGAAATTTGAAGGCAATATGCATTCAATGAATCATGGCTACAAATCACAATCTGTATTCTAAACTATTTTCCACATAGCCTACACTCAATCTTGGGGACTCAATGGCTTAACACACATCAATATTTGAACTCTAAAAAAGGGGGTAGATAACAATAGGCAACATATACACAATCTACGCTTAACTATACAAAACTGAGAACCTTCATTGGATTCCAATATCGAAGAGGCATGTTTCAAACAACCCAAAATCAGACCAAAATATACTCAACCGGTAGGCACAACAACAAAAAGAAAATAAACATATAAATGAGGCAGTAAACTATTCCTTTCACATTGTTTACACTAGTGGAGGTGCAAAAATAAAAATCAGCCCACAACATGAAGCATACTACTTATAGCGACTAAAATTTAAAATTTTAAACGGAACCACATAGACAACAAGAGAAGGTTATACAATGGGATAAGAAGGCAATAATACGAAAAAAATCATATCGACATTAAAATGGGATCAACCAAACTTTGAACAAAAGAAAATAAAAAAAAAAAAAAATTATTAACTGTCAATCTACAATAAGTCAAAATACTCCCGAAATACTGGCATCCTAACAACTTAGATGATTGAGAATCAAACGTCAATGCATTAAGAACAAAAGCTACTCGAATCGAAATGAGTATTACCTTTTAGGGGGCAGCGAACTGAGACAAGAGCGAGCAGGGCAGCAACAAACTTCTTCCAACACCACAAAATTTGAATCTCGAGCAGCTAACTACGGAGTGCAAATCGGACTCGCGCAAAGATTTGCTCACAACTTAGGATCAGAGAAAACGTATGATATTTCTTAAGTATAAGAATGATTGTTCTCTAACAAATTTCCAAACCCAAAATCTCTCTTTTTCAAAAGAAATCCCCCCCTGTAAACCGAAAACAAAGATGGATTTTATATAGGAAAAAAATGAATTCCATTAGAGGGGAAACGGATTAAAAATTTCAATTTCAAATCCCTTTTTATCCGGAAACAGTAGAAAGGATGGGGTGAGTATGGGCGCTGCAGGGTAGTTGAGCGAGATTTCCAAGTTTGCAGCGCAATTTGCTCGCTGAATTTCAATGTTCGCGTGAAGAAGAAGAGTAACAGGGTCGGGTACTGTTTTGGAGTGGGTTGAGGCGGCTGGAAAAGGCTTTTTGTATTGTTATGTATGTATTTGATGTATGGGAGTGTATTATTATATTGTTGCATGTATGGGTGGGCTGGGAATATTGTGGAGAAAAGGAAATGGGCTGAGAAGTGGGAATGTTAGGCCGGCTGATTGCTGGATAAAGGTAGAAAAGGGGCCCAAAACTTGGTCTTAATAAGTTTAAGGTGGGGTAGAAATGGGCTAGAATTATAAAAAGAAAATGGCCATTTGAATTTCAACTATAGCCAATTGGGATTAAGAAATATAGCCAATTTGAATTAATTAGTGAAATCGGCTAAAAATTAAATAAGACGAATTAATATAAATTAATTAATGAGCTTCTTAATCTTAACGAAAACAAAAATAATTAACTTAATTATAAACTAATTAATTCAATTACAAAACTAATTAACTCAAAATTACAACTATAACTTAAAGCAAATTAATAAAATATTTAACTAAAATGTAAAATCTTTTGTGATAATTTTTAAATATTTATAAAATAGCGTGATTGCAAAAATATACATACTTATTATTAAGAAGTGATAAAATTATTTTTTTAAAAAATAACTTGAAAGTATTTTGAATTTCATAAAATTTATTAAATCAAAACTATAACCATTCCTAATATTTAAAATATAATAATAATTATTATTATTATTTTATTTTATTTTTTGACGATTTTCGAATAATCATAAAATATACTAATTATATACATAATTATGTAAAACATGTACATCATCTAAAATTTATGAAAAGTGACAAAACTATTACAAAAAATCTTGCAAACTATACTATTATTTTTTGGAAACTTTATAAACCTAATTATTTTAAATCGTTTGAAATTGGAGAAGCTCGAAATGATTAATTTATATTGTGGAGGGTCAAAAGTGGGTGTCAACAATTGATTTCTTCCATCTCCTTCATTTTCTTTTCATTTGCAACTAATAGTTCATTCATGTCCTTCATTTTCTTCACCAATTTATTTCCATGGATAACCCTAACAAAAAAAAATTAGAAATCAGAAAAAAGAAATTAGAAGCCATAAATAACAATAGAAGAAATAAGATCAAGAAAAAAAAATCTGAAATTAAGAAAATAATCTGCTTAATAGAAAGCTTACCTGGCCTTTCAATGGTGGTCTTTCGGATCTGTATTACAGCGAAAGTGAAGAGTGTAAATTGAATTAGAATTATAGGTATAAAAAAATAGATATAATTTAATCCCTGTATTGATACGTGGCATTTAATGATTGGCGTAAAAAAAATTATATGATGCCATACGCGCCTATGTGTCGTGTTTTCACGCACTTGACCAGATGGGCAAATATATATGTTTAAAATACGGTATTAAATAGTATAAGTATGTAATAGGTCCTCATGAAAGTTTAGTATCGCAACAGCAAATCCGACCAAAGTTGAGGTATTTTTCAAACCCTTATCCCTTTAATTTACCAATAACATTTTGGAACATTATTTTTATATTATATAGTAGCCGTAAAATATTTTTCTCCAATGGGAGTTCAGAAGTTATTTAATGCTTTATTTTGATTCACTACTGTTCCATTAGAATAATAAAGGGAAAAATAACGCGATTGAACATTGTACAGTTATTTTATCTGCATTCAATATTTACATTAAATTATATAAATTAATGATAGTTAAGTGATTTATAATAAAGTAAAGATGATTTTAATTAAGTGCATGAGTTTATGCACTATAAGTGTATATATACACATGAAAAATAAAGAAAGTCACGTAATTTCTAAAAAATGATTTATAAATGTGAAAATATGTACGTAACGCTTTTCCAACTCATTACGAAGGTCCTCATAAAGTTTTTTCAGAAAAAAAAATTGGGTGCTCCGAGACGCCAGATTCATGGGCTAATACACACGAAAAACCAATAAAGTCTCGTAATTACTAAAAGTTGGCTTGTAAATGCAAAAATATGCCTGAAAAAATGGTGGGACTGTACGTAACGCTTCCCCAACTCATTACGGGAGGTCCTCATAAAGTTTTTTCAGAAAAATATTTTGGGTGCTCCGAGGCACCAGATCCATGGACTAATACACACGAAAAACCAAGAAAGTTGCATAATTCCTAAAAGTTGGTTTGCAAATGCGAAAATATGCCTGAAAAAAATGGTGGTACTATACGTAACGCTTCCCAACTCTTTACTGAGGTCCTGATAAAGCTTTTTCAAAAATATTTTGAAGCTCCGAGGCGTCAGATCCATGAGCTAATACACACAAAAAATCAAGAAAGTCTCGTAAATTCTAAAAATTGGCTTGTAAATGCAAAAATATGCCTGAAAAAATGGTGAGACTGTAAGTAACGCTTCCCCAACTTATTACGAAGGTCCTCATAAAGTTTTTTTAAAAAAACAATTTGGGTGCTCCGAGGCGCCAAATACATGGGCACTTACACACGAAAAACCAAGAAAATCGCGTAATTTCAAAAGTTGGCTTATAAATGTGAAAAATATGCCTGAAAAAAATGGTGGGACTATACATAACGCTTTTCCAACTCATTACGGAGGTCCTCATGAAGTTTTTTCAGCAAAAAAATTTAGATGCTCCGAGATGGTAGATCCATGGGTTAATACACACGAAAAACCAAGAAAGTCGTGTAATTTCTAAAAATTGGTATGTAGATGCAAAAATATGCCTGAAAATAATGGTGGGATTGTAGTAATGCTTTCCCAACTCATTACGGAGGTCCTCATAAAGTTTTTCCAGAAATTATTGTTGGGTGTTCCGAGGCGCAAATCCATGTGCTAATACATTCGAAAAATCAAGAATCCATCAACTATAGCACATGAAAAACGGTAAATTTAGTTTTCCCCGCATTGGGACTCATTTGAACTTGAAAATGCATCTGTTTTCCCCTCGGGACCAACTAACGCCATTAATAAGGTCGCAACGGACGTCTATGAAAAATCTTGGTCAAAAATAAGTTGGGATAACATATCACCAAAAATTCATGGAATATAGTAGACGAAAAACGGTAAATTTTGTTTTTCCGTCGTTGGAACCCTAACTTGTTTTTGGCCAAAATATTTAATGGACTTCCGTTACGACATTATTAATGGCGTGAGTTGGTCCCGAGGGGTAAATTGGCGCATTTTCAAGTTCAAACGATCCCCAAAGTGGGAGAAACCAAATTTGTCATTTTTCGTGTGCGTCTATGAATTTTTTGTGATACGTGATCCCGACTTGTTTTGATATGTCATGGACATCCGTTACGACCTTACTAATGGCGTGAGTTGGTCGCGAGGGACAAACACACGTGTTTTCAAGTTCAAACGAGCCCTAATGCGGGAAAAATTAAATTTACCATTTTTCATGTGCTATAGTCTATAATTTTTTGGTGATACGTGATAAAAGTGTTTAGTCAAATACTTCTGAGTATCAAATTTTTAATAAAGCTCACTAACGAATGACAAAAATTGCTATGCGCCTTTTTAACATATACTTATACGCTCTTTGTTTAAAATACAGTCCGTCAACCAAATTAAGGAAAATTAACACGTATTAATAATACATACAATAAAACATCAAAATTATGAATTCGGATATCATGATCTAGAAACGTCAAAATAAATAGTGTTAATCATGTTGAATATGGTGAGTTTTGGTCACTAAGGCCTTTCCGAAGAATATATTAAATTTCAGGTCAAACGAAATTCGTGAATCAAATTCAGAAAAATTAGTATATACTTATAAACAATCAAATTCATGAATTTGTATTTCATAATCTCAAAAGGTCGAAATAAACGATCATTAGTCATAATATTACATATAAACAAGTATGATTAATTCATTCAATTTGGTCTACGACCTAGAATATTTAAAAAGTTAATTATTGGACTATAATCAAATAATTTGTTGTCATGAAAGCTACTTTTGTCTCACTTTAAAATCAAATTAAATTATCAAAAATGAAACGGTACGGCACGTATTCGCCGTACCTTAGTTGACTTCAATCTTAAAATATTTTTATTAATTAAACTTCTTTTGACTTCTCTTATTCATGCTCAAATGACGTCAAATTTTCGGTGTCTGATATTCTTTTTTGGACTAACTAGTTTAATTTTTTATCGAGAAGTTTCATTTTTGAAAATAAATTGCTTTCAATAAAAAAAAACATTTACATTTTTTTAGGATCACTCGAATCTAATGCCTATTATTAAAGGTTGAGTGGATTTATCACCCCACCACGACGTTACATTTGATGAAGACAACAAATATTCGTGTTTGTTACTTTGTTTATCGTCAAATCCGCTAAAGTCTAAACTCTATTTGTCTAAATAACATTTACAATATCCTTATTGCAATTATAGTAGATTAATTATTACATACTTTCATTCATAATTTAAATAAATTAACTTCTATAACAGGTCTAACTTGATAAAAATAAAATAAAAATTATAGTATGTTTGTCTGATATTCTTTTCTTTGTACTCATCAATTGCACGAAAGAAAGACATTTTTATATATTAAGGAATAATTCAACTTTGGATTTTTTTTTTTAAAAAAATTTAATGAGATGATTTCTATAGTCACAAAAAAAATTCATGACTTATTTTAGATTATAACTCTGATATGTACATCTTCACATAAATTAGGACAGACGAATTTCGATTCCCATGATCTTAGAGGTTTTTATTTTTCAAACCAATGATCTTAATTAGAGGTTGCTCTATCTCTATCTTGTCTACTTTGTAATTGTCAAAAGTCAAATATTCATTATTAAACTTTTAGTACTATAAAGCATATATAATTATATGGAATTAGTTTCTCCTTCTATATATATATATTCCCTACTTACTATCATCTATCAAACATATATATCTTGGCCTCTCCTTTCTTTTCTTTATATAAACTTATAGTTGTATTTATTTCACCACAAAAAAAAAAAAAACTTTAATTAGCTACGAGCTTCGTTGTTGAATCACTAGTAGATAAAAGATCCGTTTGACGAAAGATTTTGTTGTTTAGCTACAAAAAGAATTCGTCAACGCTAATTCCTGTTTTTTTTTAGTGTTTTACATGATGATGGGGTTAGAGAGCTTAATGGTAAGGTTGAAGATGAAATTGCAAGGATCATCCACAAAAATCAAGAAAGAACCTTATGATAGGATTGAGAAAAGTGAAAGTATGAGAGTGGAGATAAGGAGTAAGAAGGCTCAAAAACTCAATGAAAAAACTCTCAAAATTGCAGACTCCCCAAAAACTAGAAGCTATACTTTCTAATATTGTATATATATAACTCTGCGCGTCATATACTTTCCTCAGACCTCACTTATAAACTGCATTGAATATGTCATTGTTGTTATTGTATCCTTGAGGTACAAGAGTTATGTAGGAATTATAATGGAAGAATTGTTTAATTGTTGAATAATAAAGTGGGGATCGATCGCTATGTAGTGAATAATAATTAGTTTAAATATTATTTTGAGGGGTTGCTTAATTTAAAGGCTCCTTTTGTCTTTAGTTACTCTTATCTATGTTTAGAAAATACATATATTTTTATTCTAAAGTTCTATATATCTGCAAATTGATTAATGAAACACAAACTGTGCGCTTCTCTCAAAAATACTTATTTTTCAAAAAATACTTCTCAAAACCTTGCTGGGAAGCTCATCAAAGGCAAGCCTAATGTGGATACGAACTTATGAAGCATTATTTTAGTACAGGTCAATCAGAGTCTGTCAACCAAATGAGTCATATACTAAAAGGGAAATATTATTGCTCATCAATTATATTTACAACACACACAAAAAAAAAATTACATCATTACATGAAAAAAAAAAACACAAAAACAAACAATAATGTATATGGATTCATGGTTGTATTTATGAATTAAAACAACCAATCACACTCCACTAATTAAACATTATAAAATACATTTATTTATTATTTAGCCACTATTGTCTAATAATTCAAACATGTTCTGGACTACTAGAGTGAGTTGAAGTGGCTATAGATGTAACAATTTGTTTTTTCCCACGTTCAGAACGGCTATTTTCTGCAAACTTAACACTTGCAACATGTAGCCCTTTTTGTTTTTCATTTTCTGTCCATTCTGATTCATAATAATTTTCTTCATTATATTTTCCATCGTTCGATGCTGGAAAAAACATACTTCCCCATTGCGGAAAATGTATAAATGCCACGGGTAAGGTACACGCTATCGCCATTAAACCCATCCATGTTAGCCCCATACCAGTAGAAAATCGCGTAGTTGAAAAAAATAATAATTGCGTTAATCCGCCCCCAAAATTGCCTCCAGCACCCGTGAGCCCAGAAATTAGACCCAATGATCTCCGCGATACGAATGGAATGATACCATATGTTGCACCACACGCGGCTTGGGCCCCGATTGAAAAGAGGATCATTGAAACTATGGCGATGGGTAGTGATTCAGCCCGGCCCAACCAAATACAAAAGGCTCCTCCTGTTGTTTGGACTATCCATAAGACCCATAACCTTCCTCTCATCCCGAATTTTCGGGCTGCTAAATCCGATGCATAGCCCCCGAAAGGACGTGCCACAAAATTCGCCATCCCAAATGTTGCAGCTATCATTCCCGCGGTGTGTAGTTTCAAATTAAACCTGTCAACGTATGTGAAACTATCAGATCACTTATAAGATAACGAAAGAGCAATAAACTGTATATAATAGTGTATATATATGTATACATTGTATATTAATAGTGTATTTATGTATACATTGTAGACTAATAGTGTATATAAGTTAAATTTTACGTGCAATAAATTGAAACAACGAGTTGGATTAAAAAAGCTTACTTGTCGTAAAAATACTCTGCTATGACATTGTTGATGCAAAGTTCAACCCCCATGGAAAATCCATATAAGAGGAAAAATACCCATGTCCTATAATTTGTCACTGCATTTCGAAGAACCTAGACATTAAAAAAAAAACGAAAAATTAGTCCATATATGTTTCTAACGTGTTAGTAATATATAACGATTACATTTATTTGTACGTGTATATACAGGGGTGGAATCTAACCTTTGAGAATTGATCTTTAGTAACATCGCCCTTTTTTTGAAGAGCACTAAGGTTTCCATCAGGTAAATCTTGACCAAGTATTAAGACCATAAGTCCAATAATAATATGTAACCATCCGGGAATAAAAAACGCGATACGCCAGGCAGTGAACGGAGTAGCCCCGGTTAATTTAATTATATGAAAAAGAAAAGGCATGAGGAGTTGTGTAACACCACCTCCCATGTCACCCCACCCCCCTGCCACACCGTTAACGAGTCCAATTATCTGACTATTGAACATAACACTTGTCCAGTATTGACATGACACGAATGTGGCTAGAGAAAATCCAACTAAGAATCTCATAGCTATGTATCCCTCAGCATTTGAGATAAATGCAACAGAGAAAACAATAGGGGCAGTTAAAAGATTGAGAAATGCACAACCATATCTTGGTCCAATCAAGTCACATAGTGCACCCATGACTAGTCTAGAAAAAATACTACCGGAAACTGACGCAACCCCTGCATTACCAATATCTGCACGCGTTAAATTAAGATTGTCCCTAATAATTGGAACTAAAGGGGCAGCTGCAAAAGTTGAAATAAAACAAGTGAAAAATGAAATCCAAGCTAAGTGGAAAGATCTCATGTGGGGTTGTGCAAATGAAAAGATTTTGATTGATTTTGCCTTGTGTTCTGAGTCAACTGGCAAATCAAATTTATTGGATTGGCTATTATTGCAAACATTTTGGGAAGTGACAGAAAATGCAAATGTTTGTTCTCTGCCTAGAGGGCTTGCAAAAGTAGCCATTTTTTGGTTAAAAATAACAAAAATTGAAGGGTTAAAGAGGGTATAATAATAAGCACAAAGGTTGATGTTTGATAGTGTGTTGTGATTATTTGGAAATGTAAAGTGTATGGTATTTATAGGAGTTTTAGGGAACTTTTTAATATTTTTTTTAGGGAGTTGACATTGTAAATATCACACGTATTGTACACATTGGCATCACATGGTATGTTTTTTTTTTTTGTAAAATAAAAGAAATAAAAGAAAGTACTACTAATATAAGTGCAGTCTACTTATAATATTTAGGAATTCAATGCAAGTTTCACTCATGTTCACCTACCGATCAAGGAAGACATAACTTATCTATTCAACTTATAAATCCACCGAGTGTTATGTTCGATAGAATGGTTTTTCAAGTTTGAATATTCTTAAAAAATAACATGCTCATCTTTTGGTGGAGTGTAGGAAACACGCAATAGTAAATTTTCTATAATGCAAATCTGATCCAGAGATGTTAGTCAAATTTCAATGGTAATTTTGAACGTTATAAGGTTAAATTAAAAATAGCAATCTCAAATTAATTCCATGAGTCTCTTGTTCCCGTCTCATTGAATGAAAACAAGGAACAAATCCTACTAGAAAACTCATATTGATTACATACGGATAATCAGATTTGTTCTGATAACTATGTCAAGGCACTCTATCGTTGAGTTAATAACTAAAAACTTAAAGTACCTATTTTCTTGTCGAACGTGAAGTGGGGTGGCTAAGATTTCTGTGTCATCTCTTTCTTTTTTTATTCATTTTAATAACATCTAAAGTTCTCCTTTAAATTATAGTCAAACTTATCAACCATGTGCTTTGGTGCCTTTTTTATTTCTTTTGATACCTTATATCTTTGCCCCAAAATGAAGCAAAAATAGACAAAACCTATGTAACTTCTTTCCTTGTATCAAACTTTAGGGCTAGTTTGGTTTACTAGTATTAAGAAGTAAAAAATTAATCATGTTTTATAATTAATAAGTAATAAGTATCATGTTTAATAACATTTTAGTTATTATGAATAACAATTTTACATATCAAGTATGATATATTTGCTTATCCAGTTTATAATATCGCATAGTTAAAGCATATAAGTATAAGTTATGAGTCAATTTATGTCATATCATTTTCTGTAAGACAGAAGATGAAATAACTAATATATACATGAATAATAAAAATTTGTATAACTAGTATTTGTATTAATATAATATCGATATGCATAACTTCAGCAACCAAACAACCTTTTAGTGGATAAAGTTACATGATTACCCTATCGATAAGAGGTAATAGATATTCGAGATGAGCATAAAGTAATACAATTTTTAAAATATGTGGAACCCAACAATGTTTCAAAATTTAAACGTTTTAAGTTTTAAATTAGTGGTGGATATAAGAGGATAGATGTTAGAAATTGACCAATTGATAAGATACTAAAAATGTTTGTGTGGGATAATGAAATTGGACTTTTGCTATTTAAATTTGGTACGCCATTTTGTAGTCTAATACGACAAAACAAAGTTTTTTTAAAATTAAATTTCTAGTTGGTTTGCTTGGTTGTTTAAAAGCCAGATCTCAATGCGTTTACTAGCATGATATTTTTATAAACTAAATTTTATTTTAAAAAAAACTCAATATACAAGAGAGCACATGTGAATTCTAGAGTCACAACTCACAAGATGAACAACAATAATATATTCGGTGTTTTCACAAATATAATATAAGAAAGGTCATGTGTATGCAGTTTAATCCTTACTTTATGAAGAAAGATAGATCTTTGGCTCAAGTAAGTGAAGTAACGCATATCAAAAATCAAGTTTGTAAAACAAATACAGTAGTGAAGAAGTCTTGCTGAGAAACAATATTGAAGAAGAGAACAGTTGCAACAAACAAATAATACGATAACTGAAGCAAAAAAAAAAAGCAGGGTAATATTATAAGAATCGAAGAATAAGATAGTAGGAGAGTAATAACAACAATACTATAATAAGGGAACTAGACAAAACTCGACTACCTACTAACCTAGCTTCTACGTACCATAATCATCGATCTCAGGATCTTCCTATCTAGGGTCATATTCTCTGTGTCTAATTAGCGCTCCTCAAGATTTCTTCGATCTACCTATACCTCTCATCATACCCGACCTCTTACACCTCCTCAATAAAGCATATATTAAAACAATTGTAAACTTGACCTCAAGGTTGACTAGCTAGTTTATGTTTGTGTTGTAACGGAGGTAATAAGGCTCTAGTCCCGCCTTTTTTTTGTTTCTCATAAATACGATACAATTCAGATATACTGAATAACTTTATTTATTTTTTAAAAAACACGAGCCCATGGAGCAAACAAAGTCATGTTCCAAACTATACGCGTACTCTAACTTCTAAGGTCATTTTTGTAAATCACCCGCGCCCTTAAAACTAAGACAACTACAGGCCTAGTTCAAGGAAGCAACTACCACTACTACTACTACTTTTTCAACTTAAAAGAAATATGCAAGTGGAGTTTAATTTCATTTGTTTTTTAATCATAGGATATATAAATTATAATACACGTATTATGAACTGCGATAGCCTTATGGAGTTATCATCCGTACTTATATTAATTTAATTTCTTCTTCCAAAATATTTTAAACCTAGTTGTAGTTTTCTTTGACTTAGCATCTTGTAACTAATTATGAAACTCACATGCAAACTAGCAAGAAACCAGAAGGCTATAAATTATAATACAAAAATTATTTCTTTAATTCGTTGTCATATTAGGCTACTAAATGCAAGTGTACTTGGTAAAATCCATGAAGAATAAAATGTTTTCGGTGGAGGGTTATTCGCGGTATAGTTAAATCTTTTTATAACAGTCATTCATAATATTCTTAACTTGATTTAAGCCGATATACAAGTAGATACTTAAACTTATATAAAATTAAATAAGTAAACACACATTTTACATATGGCATAATATGTGTCCTACATGACAATTATAAATCAGGTCAAGTGTATCTCACGTAAATTATTATATAGGGACATGTGTGACTACTTATTCAATTTTATGTAAATTTAAGTGTTTACTAATGCACAATCAAACTTAGACATAATTATCCGACATCAGCTGAATCAAGTTAAAACATACATTTATATATTACTTTATGATAATATTTTATAATTATAATTGAGTTTTTAAGTCAATTTTCATATTATGTTAAAAATATTATATGTTCGCTATTATAACATTTCATTATAAGAATTTAAAAAATATTGGGATAAACATTGATTTTGATGAGTCAAAATTGTACACCCAACTAGACGTATAACCAAAGAGTAATCCACACATAATTTGTTGTCATTGCGTTACTAAAATTGAAATGGTACGGAACGGTGTATGGCCGTACCTCAATTAAAGTGAATATCCAAATATTTTTTTTTATTAATTATATATCTTTTGATACTTTATTCCTTAGAATATGCCAAATTTCCTTAATACTCTACGTGTTTCACCATCAAATTTCTCTATAACAATTAATTGTTGTAATAAGATTCGTTAATAGACAAATTAGTTTGTTAAACCTTTCATCAAATGTATGTGTACTTAAATTTAGGCACAATGGCGAATTACAAAAATGACCTTGGAGGTGCTTATGGAACATGACCTCGCTTGCTCCCTAGGCTTGTATTTTTCCTTTTTAATAGAGTTATTCAGTATATTTGAATCGTGTTATTTATGAGATATAAAAAAAAAAAAGACGACTAGAGTCTTATCACCTCCATAACAACCCAAAGGTGAACTAGCTAGTCACTCCATGGGGTCAAGTTAACAATTGCTTTGACTTTTGATTTCGAAGGTTTGTCTCTGCCCATAAGACATGAACACGCTAGTTCATTCTAACACATAGATTATGCTCTAGATTCGTCATTACTTATGTTTCATACAAATTATAGACTTCTATAGTCCTCTGATAAAGTTGAGTAATTTTTTCACTATAAAAAATAATTTAATAATTTTAATGTAAAAAAATTTGAGTTAGTATTCATGAAATTAACCATTAGATTGTTACACCAAATGAGATGTCCATGTACTCCCTCCGATTCATATTATATGACGTTATTTTATTCAAAATATTTTTAACATATAATAAACTCATAAATTTTTGCAACTTGACAATTAAAACAGATTTTTCAAGTGATTAATTGATCCTTATTTTTTTTTTAAAATGCACCATTGATGGCACGCAATTAATAAAGAATTCTTTGGTCAACTTATCAACCATGTTCTTTTGATAACCTATTAATTATTTAATTAGATTAATTACTTCATGAATAATCCAACTCATAATGAAGTTTCAAACCTAATTAATCAGAACAACTTGCATTGCCATTAACGTATAAAACAATATGTTGTACTAAATAATGGGAAAGTCTTATATAAGTGCTTGAAACCTGAATATTCTTAAACCAAACAAAGTTTTTTTTCTCGATATTTTTATCAAACTATACTAATTATCATGGTTAAGTTTATAGATTAAGGTGGAAATATAACGTATGTATTAAATTGATTATTTTTTAGTCATAATAGAGTACACGAAGACATGTGTCATATTTTTTATTAGATTAGTCTAAATATCGGATGGAGATAAATTTTTATAATTTTTCTATTGAATTAGTCTAGACATCGGATGTAAATAACTTGATACCTATCTTGTTCATCCAAAAAATATGCAAGAGATAGAAGAGGGCTGGGGATATAAACCTTACGTTCAAGTTTATATATATTTTTCAAGACCGTAAATACGTTCATCAAAACTTATGGATCGTGAAGAGACTTTATAACTATATAAGAATACTTTTACTATCTATTATCTACTTACAATTAACTAACTAAAAAATAACATTTTTATTTATTTATTTTTCAAATTTTAGGTAATTGTCATTTGCGGGGAGTATATTTTTTCCAGCGTCGAATAATAGAAAATACAATGAAAAGAATTTTTATGGATCAGAATGGTCAGAAAATGAAAAACAAAAAGGGATACATCATGGTTTAAGTTTGCAGAAAATAGCCACTCGGAACGTGGGAAAAAACAGATTGTTACATCCATAGCCACTTCAACTTACTCTACTAGTCCAGAACATGTTTGAAGAATAAAAGTGGAGAAAATTTTAGAAATAGCGAACATAATAGACATAATAAGGTTATATAGCTATAGTTTCGATAATTGTATTCCATAGCTATAGTTCTATTTGCTATGTAGGCTGCAAATTTGTATATTTCTGTCTGTTTGTATATATATTTTGCTTGCGAATATACAAATAGGGTAAGTATATATAAATTCTATATTTATACATTTATTAGAACTCCATTTGTTTATTTCGCTTACCAATATAAAAACAAGGTAATTTATTATGAATTTTTCGTAAATCGTATACAAATAGCTAGGTTAAGCATATACAAATTTCTGGATTTATATAATCAGGAACCGAATTAGACAAATTCTGGATTTATACAAATCAGACAAATTATACAAGTCAGGCGAATAATAAAAATTGAGAAAACTATAGTTGTGAATAACAATTTTCTTAAATAGTAGCTATAGTACCTAGTATAGGCTAAATGTTTGTTATTCTACATAATTTTTTCATTGAAGTATTGAAAATATTAATGAAAGTATATGTCATGCATACAATCAAGAATTTGAAATGGATTCGAAATTTAATTTTTATACATATCTATGTGACATTCTTTCTTCTTTGTCAGTCCTAAAAAGTAATACATTTCTACATAGATATTCAAGCTTTGTTATAGACGATACCATACACAACAAATTGCGATAGGTGTTATACAAATAATGATGGATGTTTACACAAAATCAACTATTAATCTTAAGCCTCACAAAATAAAGCAAAAGTACATATTATAGGGAATCACACTTTCTTTCTTTTTTCAAATTTGGGGGCTGTGGGGAAGGGATTACAAAATGGGAATCGAACGTTCATCGACAACATGAAAGTTTACACTCCCCGAAAAGAAAGACATCACACTTAGGTAATGAAACCTCATTCAAACTAAAAGGCATACATATATCACACGTTATTTATGTTGTATAAACATGAACTGCGAGCAAGTATTTTATTTTTCCCATCACACGCGATTTGGTGTTACATTAGGCGGAGTTGGTGCTGAACCCACACGCTTCTTCCCACGCTCTGTCCGGCTGTTTTCTGCGAATTTGATGCTGTTATGGTGCATCCCCTTCTGTTTCTCATCCTCAGTATACTCAGAACCAAAATAATACTCTTCAGTACTCTTAATAGGATCTTTAGTAGGAGGCAAAAACATACTACCCCATTGTGGAAAATGAACTAAAGATACTGGAAGTGTACACGCGATGATCATCATCCCCATATACGTTAGTCCTGTTCCTGTCGAGTACTTTGTGCTCGTGAAAAACAGTAGTTGTGTCAATCCCGAACCAAAATTCCCTCCAGCTCCTGTCATACCGGATAATATACCTAATGATCTTCGCGAAATAAAGGGAATAATTCCAAACGTTGCACCACATGCTGCTTGTGCACCTATTGAAAATATGATCATCCAAGTAATAGCCAGAGGAAGTGTATTAGCCCTTCCAAGAAGTAAACAGAAAACACCACCAATTGTTTGTAAAATCCATAAATTCCATAATCTGCCTCTCATCCCAAAATGTTTTGCTGCAAAATCTGATGACCATCCTCCAAATGGTCGCGCTAATAAGTTAGCCATACCAAACGTTGCAGCGATGATTCCAGCTGTGTGAAGCTTCAAGTCAAATCTACACAAAAAAATTCAGAAAAATTGATTCAATATTCTTATTATTGATGTTCTTATAACGTAAAGCTTAGGGAATCAAATCAAATCAAACCTATCGAAGAAGTACTCAGCAATCACGTTATCTGTAGTTAATTCAACTCCCATCGAGTATCCATAGAGCAGAACAAAGATCCATGTCCTGTAATTTGTTGCAGCATACCATAATATCTATGAAAAAATACAGATAACAAATGTTAGCTCAACGTAAATGTTAACCATATTTTTGAATTTTGATATGACGATGTTACTGACCTTTGAGAATTTATCTTTAGAAACGTTGCCTTGCTTCTGTAAAGAAGCGAGGTTACCATCAGGTAAATCTTGTCCAAGAGTTAACACTAAAATTCCCATAATAACATGAAGCCATCCAGGAATGAAAAATGCAATTCTCCAAGCAGTAAACGGGGTTGCCCCTGCTCTACGTATTATATCGTAGAGCAGAGGCATAATAAGTTGAGTAGCACCACCACCCATATTCCCCCATCCAGCAGCTGTCCCATTAACAAATCCAATAATTTGACTATTAAACATCGTACTCATCCAATACTGACATGACACAAACGTTGCTAGCGAGAACCCAATCATAAACCTCACAGCAACGTACCCTCCAGCCGATGACACAAAAGACATACAAAAAACAGCAGGGGCAGATAACATTATGAGAAACGCGCAACCATATCTAGGACCTAACATGTCACATATCGCACCCATAGCAAGCCTAGACAAGATACTACCCGAAACAGAGGCAACTCCAGCATTACCAACATCCATTTTAGTTAAATTAAGATTGTCCCTAATAATAGGTACTAAAGGGGCAGCAGCAAAAGTCGATACGAAACAAGTGAAAAATGAAATCCATGAGAGTTGAAACGTTAGGCCATGAGGTTTTGAAAACGAATAAAATTTAAAAACTTTAGCCTTATGTTCAGAATCAACAGGGACTTTGAAATTGGCATTTGTATCAGTTGGTACATTTGGTGTAACACCATGCATAGAACTTCCTGGTGATCCTTCAATATCACCCATTTTAGACAAAAAAAAAGTGATTAAAATGGTAATTAAACAAGAAAGGTGATTAAGGATGTGTTTTAGTTTTGTGAAATTGATTTAGGTGGTGTTTATATAGGTAAAAAAGAGTTGACAATTTAGAGGTTTAAGTTAACCAATGGAGATTCCAAATGGTTAATATAACCTTATAGTATATCCCAAAGGATCCTAATTATAAGGAATCTTAAAGAATGTCCACTATATAAAATAGTTGTGTTTAATTGTTAATTATTATGGTTTTGTTTAATCCTAATTGATAAATAATTATATTTTATATCTATGGCCTTCTCCTTTTGAATTGAAAGAAAACCTGGAGCGTATTAGCTTTGTATCGTTTGACGTAATACAAAGTTTCAGAAAACACAAGACATATTTTGAAATTTAGGATCCAAAATAAACTAGAGATATTTAAGTTGTTAGTATAATCATTTTATTAAAGGGTAAAGATGATTTTTCTTTTTTTAATTATGGAAAGGTGACATTCCTTTTTAGATAATAAAAAGGGAAAGAATATTATATAAATTAGGATAGAGAGCGTATTATTTAACCATAGTTAAAAATGTGATTTATTACCTAAATTTACTTAATTATGTTTTTCATTGCATGCACCTCATATATGAACTACCAAGTTTTTAAAAAATATGATATTTGTCTACTATGGTGTCATATTTAAATATGTGATCATTTCATCTTAAAGTTTAAACTATTAAAAAAATAATGATAGTCCGCAACTATGTGATTACTAATTAAATAATGGTTTAATGAGGGGGAACAGGAGAGGGGCACTCTCCCACATAAAGTGCGACAACACTTAGCTATCAACTAACCATCTACGTTGATCCTTGACATTCATACATTTCTATCTAAGATTATGGCTTCCGTAACCTGAAGTTATTTCATGTCTTGTCTATTTCCTCCTCCCTCCCCCTTTTTTTGGTCTACCTCTACCACTCTAGCTCTTACTACATCCAACCTCTCACACCTCATTATTCATGCATTCGTAGCACCTCTTCTTCACATGTCTGAATCATCGCAGTCTCGTTTCCCTCATCTTGTCCGCTACAAAAGTCACTTCGACCTAGCCCAATATAGCTTCGTTTCTAATCATATCTATCCTAATATGCCTACACGATGGTTTCTTCTTCTCTTTTTTTCCCTTCCTTTTTCCTTCATCAGCAACATTAGAATTTTATTTAAAACATCACTTGCCGCTATAACATAAGTAATTAATTAATGTTAATTAATAGTTATGATGAGTGATTTATCAGATTGGTTCAACTAATTACCAATTAATTTTATCTAAACAAGCTAAAGTTTACCGATCATCATGAGTTGACCTTGTTAACTGATTTATGATGATAAGGGCGGAGCTAGAAGTCCCGATACGGATTCGATCGAATTCAGTAGCTTTTACTCAAACAATATATTTTTATATCAAGAAAATTATTAAATATATACAAATATTAAAAATTCCAAATTCATAAAAGTTGAAATTCTGACTCCACCTCTATTAAATTTATGCAATATATGATTATTAAAATTAAGTGTCATATTCTTTACTTTAATATAAGGTATACAAAATAAAATTTTAAAAAAGGTCCTAATCACAAGTCTTTTTCTACCTACTCTACAAGGACAAAATCAACGTACAATTTGCAAGTACACATACCTTTGACCTTGGAAAATAATATTTGAGAAATGACCCTTAAATGGATATAAGAGCTCTATTATTTGAATTATAATTATAATCGATATGTGATGCGGCCTTAGTGAGAAATCGTGTATGTTTCTTTATTTACTTTGTATTTTTGGGATTTATTGTCATATTTTCTTATAACTATGCTTCAGATACTCCTTTTTTAAGTCAAAAATTTATAGAAAATAATTATTCTATCCTCCTAAAACAAAAGTAAGATCTATGTACATTTTATCATTTTCAGACTCCATACTCATGAAATTATGCGATGCATGTATGCAGGGCCTACTCTATGCATACTTTTAATAAGACATTGGCCTTAGGCCCCCAATTTTAGGGGGCCTCAATTTATTATCAACAATAAATTATGTGTTAATTTTTTATAGAAAAAATATTAATTATTTATGATAAAAAGTATATATTTAAAATTATTATTTTATTCTCTTTAACTCCATTAGAAGAAATCAAGAAATTATTGTTTTATTTTCTTACACTCTCTCCACTAATATTCACATTATTTTATTCTTTTTAACTCCTTTTACACTCTTCATTAAATTTTTGATAAGTTAGAGTAATATTCATTCAAAAATATCAATCAATAGCCGAAGAGTATTGAACAAAGTGAATTGTAAATTATTTTTCCATTTATTCTTAGATTTTCAAGCATTACACAAGCATAGTAAAATGTGGGGTATACCAAATTATCAACTTTTTGAATCAATCTATGGTTCTAACTCTTATATTTATTTGAAATTTGTCAACTTATTACTTATAGAACTATGTTAACAATTCTATAATGATTACCCGAGTAAATGATATTATATTTTTCAACGTTGAATTGATAAAATATTATCTAAAATTAATAATTGGAAAAGAAATCGAATAAATCATTTATGAAAAATATATATTAAGTAATACTTTGCATTTTAAAATGTAAGAAAAATAAATTTTAAATAAATGCATGTGAAGTTTATTTAGATTTTAGGCCTCTAAATAAGATTTCTCTTTAGGCCCCCGATCGCATTGAGCCGCCCATGCATGTATGTTGTTCTTCTTGTTGTTGTATAGTAACTTTAGTAATAATTTGTAAGTACTCACTCTTCAGTTTGCTTGGCTTGATTAGGAGAATGAAGGTCTAACTAATTAACTAATATTTAGTATGAATTCGACATAAAATCTTCAATTTTTTAAAATAAAATTTTCCCTAAAAATTACATAAGAAGTTCTATAAGCTAAGTCACTATATAGAATTAAGAATTTTAAATATTTAGAAAGTATTTAAAAATTTAAAATCAAGGAGAATATATTTTGACAGTCTAAATAGTAATCGAAATAAACAAATTGAAACGAAAGAAAGGAGTAGTATTTATCAAAAAGTGATTGGCAATTAAGATGTGGATACATCTATTTACAAGTTTAAAATACATCCATCAGCAAGTGGGGATGGTTTAGAGCTTTGCAAACACGTCTATTATTATTAATAATAATATTTATTTATTTATGTATCTTTTTAATTTGATGTTTAGTGTTTATATTAGGATTTGATTATATTTTGATTTTGCTTCAGAAAATTTGGAGCCGACTGTATAAACAGGGGTAGACTCGAACTTTGAGATCACTAATTAAGAAGAAAAGAATATTTATTACTTTATCACAACATGATCGACGCAATAATCACTTTTTAAAAAGAATTTGCGCCCCAAACTATTTGTATAGCAGAATTTCTTCACGATTTAACAATTAATATGAAATCAAGTTCAGAAACAAAAATAATTAAAACAAGAGTTTATCGATCATGACTTTGACTCAGACTATTCTGATCGACCCATCAGTGGAAAAAAAAAATCTAGGCTGCTTCAAGATATTAAATTCTACATAATTACTTAAATTTTACCCAATTAAAACTGTTTTCTTAAAAATAAAAAATCGAAGCTCATGATATAATTAAAAAATTGAACCAAAACGAAGTTGTGTACATCATGGTTCCGCCTCTGGTAACAAGTAACTATTCTCGAAATAATATTTGAGACTAGGAAGACAAATTATTATCTCAAAGGAGTAAGGATTGAGATTTGAGAACGACGAGTATAATAAAGGGATTTCATGTAGCCAACCAATTTTCGAACATAAGTAACGATAGTTTGAGGTCTAATATTATTTTACCTTTGATCGCACTATATAAGCTTGTATTAATTGTTACGCTATATTAAAAATTATCTTTATCGATAATTAATTAACGGCAATAACTTAATTGCCGCTAAAAACATATTTTTAGTGGCATTTAACATTCTTTGTAAATGTCCCTATATCCTATAGTAATACTAAATCCAATGGCAATTAATTAAGTAAAAGCTTTATTACTTTTTGTTAATGTGTATATTTATTGCCACTAAAAAGTTTTTTTGTTGGAGTGACGTAACCTCTACCTACATGGATCATCAGTAGAGGAAGTTCTTCAAGGAAACTTGACTTCATACGTAGTTGCAAGACTTTGTATCCATTTGTATAGTTTAATTTCAATGTCGGACAATCACATAACTAAAAAGTGCAGCATATCTGAACGTAATTAGGGTTCGTGTAGGTCGAGGAACTAGATTTGAAATGAAGTGTGGTCTAGAAATTAAGGTCATATGATATATGCAGACCTTATATATTCATATCTTTGTGGGATAGAGAGGTTGTTTCCGATAAAACGACACTGGCTCAAAACAAAAGTCTTCGAGGCAGAGTTACCAAGAAAATATGATAGCAAAATAGGTAAAATAAAGCATATAAAAAAGACAGTAATGCATTGAAAAATAACCAACTATGTGATTACTAAATAATGGTTTGATGAGTGGAAGAGGAGAGGGGGGTCTCTCTCGTATATAAAGTGCGACAACACTTAGCTATCTATTAATCCTCTATCTGGTCCTTAACCTACATAGCTTCCTATCTAGGGTCATGCATTCGGTAAGGTAAAGTTATTTCATGTCATGTTTAATCACCTCTCCTCCCCCTACCCATTATTCTTCGATCTACATCTACCTCTCTAATAACTCTTATTACAGTGGTTAGCCTTAAGGGTATACATAACCCAAAAAATTAATGGTAAAGACATATGTAACTATAAAGTATAACAAAGGGTATTTTCGTACCATTTATGATAGCTTGAAATTATATTTTTACTTTTTCTGATTTTTTTCCCCGAAAGTACATCTTGGAGAAATGGAAAACTTTCTTCACTAGCTCTTGTTCTTCAGTGAACGTTCTAATATAAAAATTGTAATTTTTTTAAAAAAAAGTTCATAATACTTATTTTCAATTAAAATGATATTTAAAAATTGTGTCTGACATAAATAGAAATTAGGATTATTTTTAAATTTTTATGAGTAATTTGCAGTGAAAATTTGGTCAAACATGCACTTAATTTCTTTCTTTCCATCCTCTCATTTCCTAGGAAAGGCTTAATTAGAATGCCCCTCAACTAATTGAATTGATACAAAAGTACTCTCTATCTAGCTTTCTGCTCTCAAATACCTCTGACGTGAATTTTTTGACTTAATAAAACATTTATTTCTAACGTCCATACTTATAAAGTGGATGGAGGGCATTGCACCAAATCTCATAGTTTAAGTACATTTTTTAGGCTCTTTTTTATTAAAGTAATTTAAAATTACATATATAATATACATGCTGTTATAAAATATTATATTGTGGATGTCCACTACACCAAGATATTACTCTCACCTATTATCTCCATTACTTTCCTCCATTATGAAGATAACCATAACTTCCATAACCTCCAACTTTACAACCATTATTCTTGTAACATTTCACTTCCATAACCTCCTCCATTATATTCATGTTGATGTCATGTTTATGACTAACATTTTGTATGCCTCTATGTTACACTATAAAAAGAGGCATAATGGTTCATATTGTAGTGACTTGAAGACTTTGAAGGATAAGAAAAACTCTCATCTCTTGTCTCCATATTTCTGTTGCTTTCACCTTCTATATTTCTTGTCTTATTTTACTTTAGTTTTACAACACGTTATCAGCACGAGTTGCTCATTTTCCGTAAAGAATCAATGGTAGATATTTCTTGATTTTTATGAATTATCCTAGTAATTCTTCGGTTGCAAGGTATACTTCATATCCTATATATTATTTGTACTAACAAAGCTTGTTTTGGGGTTATTTTAAAATGGTTAGTAAATTATGATAATCTTCATAACAATATTAAGAGGGACTATTAAAATGTTTTAATTTATTTTAACTTAGGGCTTTTATATGGTTCCAACATGTTGTTCAAATTAATTAGTTTTGTTCATTTTTATTCAATTTTAAGTCAAATTCAGATTATATTTCTGGTATTCAATATTTATTTTTTGGTAATGTATTTGGTTTATTAAGACATTGGTTGAGGGTAAGACGGTGAATTCAGATTTCACCTCACCAAGTGGGTAAGATATCGAGTTAAAGTCTTGGTGCACCATGATAATAAGAAGTTGGGTTCAAGTCCCATTGATTTATGACCAAAAGCGTCTTTATATGGGTAAGACATTGGGTTTAAGTCCTAATGCACTATAGTGATGATATGATGATGACTAACATAAAGTTTTATACTTTTGACTGAAAGTCATGAAATTTACCCAATTAATTTGCTTCATTCTCTTATGTGAATGTGGTAAAAGTGCATAATATGTCTGAAAAATGACAAGTGGTTGAATGTATGAATATGGGTGTGGTAAAATGTTAATGGTCATCATTGTGGTAATTAAAAGGAAGAACATTATGGGTTCTTAAGATGGTCCTTCAAATGTGAAGGTAATTTTGTCCATTAAAGTGGTATGAAAGGTTATTGGACACATTGTTTCTTAAGATGCTCCTTCAAGTGTAAAGGTAATTTGTGAAGGTAATTTTTATCCATTAAAGTGGTATGAGAAGTTATTGTGCATATTGTTGTTGGTGCAACCCAAATTTGAAAAGTTTTGTAAATCCTCCATCGAAATAAAGGAATACAAAGTGGTAGTACATTTGGTACATTTGACCTCTTAAAGTGATGTTGAGATGAGTCACATAAATTTGATAAATGCGAAAGCATGACAATAGCTTCTAATAAAAACTTATGGAGCATGCTCAAATGGTTATGGTCCATTTCTTAAAGAAAATGTGACTTGTGTTCTTATGGATAAGAACATGTTCATCTATTGTTGGATAAATGTCACATCTCATTGGCCTCTACGGGAGGTTTGAGAGATTGAAAAGAAATATTTTGACATAAATGGTCATTTAGTCATATACTTTAAATACTACACAAATATTGTGGTACGTTAAATTATGAACTATTGAAGGACAAAAGAAAGAAATAATTCTTTCCTATAAAGGTTGTGGCTATGACCAAAATAAATATTGTTGTGTGGTAACACAAATTTGTCATTGGTTGTCAAGAAATAAGTCTTGCATGTGATAATTTTAACCATGACAATAATAATAATTTTCTCCTTTAAGGAGATAGTTACCATAAGAATGACGTTGTGAAATTTGTGGTTGTACACAAAATTAATTGAGAGTTCCGAAAAGGCTAATTTGTTACTATCCGGAGGAATGAAGTTGTTCATAATATTGGGGTTGTAGTAAGCTAAGTCTCAAAAGAAACTTTTTAAGTTTCAGAAGAATTGAAAAGAAAAAAAAATATTTTATTGAGACTATAAATTATGGGAAGATTTAATATCTTCAAATTACTACAACCAAATTGGGTTATAAATATTTACGTATAAGATTATCCATTTTTTCTCATTGTTTGTTGTATACAAATATGGGCATATGAGAATTCATGTGACTATATGTTTGAAGAAATAAAAGATTCTTCAAGAATTCTCTTGTGTTGCTTGTTCTCATGATAAAATGATCATTGTACCAGCTAAGGTTGAGATTGTATCTCCTGAAATTATTTGGAACATTTAAAAAGGTGAATATGAGCCCGTTCACCTGTCATGTGGACCGCTTACTATTATGATTTAATAGGTGCATCTATGGTATGGTCACATGTGCATTTGCATCAACTTACAAATTGATTTTTGTAAGGTTGTTTGCTCAAATTGTTAAATTAAGAGCACAATTCTAAACTGTAAAATTATGTTGATAATACTAGTTGGTTTAGCAGAAATTGTTTGCCTCCAATTATAGCTAGACCACTAATTATGAGAACAAATCTCTCAAATAAAATTTGGTATGAGATGAGTTTATTTAACATGTATGCATCAAGCCATCAAGGTTCTCCCATCAAAATTGGTTCAGGGTCAGGAACCAAATAATTTCCATCTAAAAATTTGATGTGCGCACATATGATTTTATTGCTCCACCACGCACAAAGATGGATCCCCAATGAGGTTGGGGGTAATGTTAGATTTCCTAACATTAGGGGGAGATATCTGTAGCAGCTGAAAATTATGTGTGGGGTGAATTATCTAGATCCTCATTAAAAAAAATGTGAACTTGAAGTCCTTGAAGGACAGAGTCTATGGTACGCCAGAAGCGTGATAGACCAATCGATTCCAAACGTAAAACTCCTTGAGGAAGGAGAAGAGCAAATTATCAAAATGGTCACGATAATGAGGTAAGTGTTTTGAAAGAGCACTACGACATAACACTTCATAAAACCTTGGAAAAGGTACAGGTACCTGAAAATGATGAAAAATGAAGAGATCTCGATAAGTTATGTCGTATTGGAATCTATATCAAAATGACCGTCGACGGTATCTTTGATATGAAGTAGCACTCAATGCTCGAAATGGTTACGAGGATCTTAAATTAGAATCTGTCATATAGTGTGGACAGATAAATGATTGGCACTATTCAAGTATATTTTGTTTCACTTAGAAAAGTGATGTTTTTTATCTTATAATTCATGGATCAAAATATAATGTCAGTGTGGTACAAATGAATCATTGTGCGAAAGTATAACCGTAAGATATAAAGTGCGGTTTGTGCCTCAGGGCATAAAGGGTTTTCGCAAAAATTCTGACATTATTAAATGGAGATATATCTCCAGTGGTAGATGCAATGAGACTTGTTTCAGTCTGGCAATAAATAAAATCCTTGAATATGTATAATGAATGATTATTTTGTCTAACTAGACGATGAAAGTTATATGAAAATCCTTGAAGGATTTAAAAGGTCTTAAAGCAATTCCATTGAGTACCCAATGATTTTGAGAATGCTTAACACAGAGAAAAAAATCTTGTTGATCTCATGAAAATGATTTAAAATGCCATGTATTAGTATGATTGGTGCACTTGTAGATTGATGGTTATGCAAATGCTAGAAGATGATTTGATATACATAACGAAAGTTATGTGAAAGTATTGTCATAATATCATTCAAGTTATGATAATAAACTAACAAAGCAAGTGACTCAACACATAGAAGATGTGCGATTTTCTTTGCAAAGAAAAGATGAGCTTCAATAAAATTGAAATGATCAATCTCTGAGTCAGAAATAATTTGATTATGTAGATGCAGAATAGTTATTTGATCCGCATAAAGCTCGATCGCAAATGGACTATTTATTTATATATAGATGCACAACAAAATCTTGGCATTCAAAGAATCAAATCATGCAGAAATAATATTGATCTATAAAGATAGTCGGGAGTGTGTTTGGTTGGAATCATGATCTATCATATTCAGAAATTATGTGATTTTCTTTTGAAAAGTATATTCCAGCCGCAATATACAAAAATGATATATAGCTCAATTGAAGGGAGGATACAATCAAAGGAGATTAGACAAAGTATATTTCACCAAAAGTCTTTTTCACACGTGATCTTCAACAAAATGGCGAGATAGACGTTCAAAGACCCATTCAAGTGATAATCTTATAAACTTATTCACTAAGGATTGTCAACATCAATAGTTGTGATATAAGATTGGAATGTGTCATCTCCAAGATATCAAGTAAAGTTTTTATTAGGGAGAGAAAATTACGCGTTGTACTCTTTTCCTTAACCATGGTTTTATCCCAATTGAATTTTCCTGGTAAGGTTTTTAACAAGGCAACATTGAAAGTGTATTAAAATATATGTATACTCTTTTTCCTTCACTAAGATTTTTTCCCACAGGGTTTTTCCCTAGTAAGGTTTTAACGAGGCATATTATCTATGGACATCCAAGGGTGAGTGTTATAAAATATTATATTGTGGATGTCCACTACACTAAGAAGTTACTCTCACCTATTATCTCCATTACTTTCCTCCATTATGAAGATAACCATAACCTCCATAACCTCCAACTTTATAACCATTATTCTTGTAACCTTTCACTTCCATAACCTCCTCCATTATATTCATGTTGATGTCATGTTTATGACTAACCTTTTGTATGCCTCTATGTTACACTATAAATAGAGGCGTAAGGGTTCATATTGTAGTGACTTGAAGATTTTGAAGGATAAGAAAAATTCTCATCTCTTGTCTCCATATTTCTGTTGATTTCATCTTCTATATTTCTCGTCTTATTTTACTTTAGTTTTACAACACATGCACATATGATTGGCCTGATTTTGGATTCTTAAAACTAAAAAAAGGTTACTCCTTTACTCTCTACACTCACCTCCCCCTATCCTCCCTCCCCACCCCCTCTTTTCACTTCCTCTCTTCCACTTCTTTTTTGGATCTTGTCCACAATATTTTAATTTATTTTTTCCAACTTATGACAAACAAGGGAGAAAAATAATGACCATATTCATATTGAAATAATTAGTTCAATAAATAAGAACCTATATAAGTATATTGCATTTTTCTTTTGTGTGTATCCAAATATTCAAATAAAAGAATGAAAATAATATTTTCTCCTAACCTCACCCACCATGATAATAAAACAAATTAAAAGAATATAAACATGTAAGTTCATTTTAAGTTTGAATCCTTGATATTCTAATTAAGAATAAGAGATTAACAAAAGAAAATAAAAAGAAGGAATGAACAAGACGTTTGGATAATTGACAGAAATTTTATATTAAGAAAAATAATATTTTTTCTTAGATGGATAATCAAATGGGACGAGCATGCATTTTACTGGGATCCCCAGTTATGTGTTAGATTATAATAAATTGGGGGTTGATTTAAAATAGGTCAGTAGGAAGATGTCATGAAATTAATAATTTTTTAAATATTATTTTCAAGTGTATCGGGTCAAAATATGAATCATAAGTGGTTTTTATTTTAGTTGAGAAGGGTTTAAATTTGGACCAATCAGATTAGGTAACATAATAAATAAATATTTAATATTTTTACTTTAGGAGAATTGTTAAAAATAAGAACAAATATGAGCCAAAAAATTAACGTCGTGTGTATTTTTTGGGTCAAAAGGTTGACGTCATGGTTATTTGGGGGCCGAAAGATGGATGAATGGTAGTTTTATACCAATTTAAATAGTTGGGGAGCACTTTAGGCCCTTCTCCGTGGATAATAACATAATGTTAGATAAAAAATCAAGGCTTAATACATAGACACTCCCCCTTAAATTTGGCAATGAATTATTTTAGACACTTGAACTATTTGTTAAAATTGAATACCTAACACATGATAAAGTGGTCTTGGTAGATACTGTTCATTTAAATTATGATTTATTTTTGTGTATATTGTCAATTGCTCATGACATACAAGTTAACCACTCATAATATATCTCATTTCATTATACAAAGTCAATACGAAACAAGTGAAAAATGAAATCCATGAGAGTTGAAACGTTAGGCCATGAGGCTCGAAAACGAATAAAATTTAAAAACTTTAATTAGCCTTATGTTCAGAATCAACAGGAACTTTGAAATTGGCATTTGTATCAGTTGGTACATTTGTAACAGTAACATCATGCATTGAACTTCCTGGTGATCCTTCAATATCACCCATTTTAGACAAAAAAAAAGTGATTAAAATGGTAATTAAACAAGAAAGGTGATTAAGGATGTATTTTAATTTTATGAAATTGATTTAGGTGGTGTTTATATAGGTAAAAAAGAGTTGACAATTTAGGGGTTTAAGTTAACCAATGGAGATTCCAAATGGTTAATATAACCTTATAGTATAACCCAGGATACTAATTTAAAGGAATCTTAAAGAATGTCCACTATATAAAATAGTTGTGTTTAATTGTTAATTATTATGCTTTTGTTTAATCCTATTTGTCCTTTCGACACGGTTTATTGAAAGAAAACCTGGGGCGTATCAATAGTACTGCCTTGTATCGTTTGACGTAACACAAAGTTTCAGAAAACACAAGACATGTTTTGAAATTTAGGTCCAAAACAAACTTGAGATAGTTAAGTTGTTAGCATAAATCATTTTATCAAAGGGTATAGAGGACCTTCTTTTTTAGACAATTAAAAAGGGAAAGAATATTATATAAATTAGGATAGATAGTGTATTATTTAACCGTGGTTAATAATGTGATTTATTACCTCAATTAATCACTTAAAACATAATTTTATTTACTTAATTATGCGTTTTATTGCATGCACATCATATATGAACTACCCGGTTTTATGAAAATATGTTTTTTGTCAGCAGTGATAGATATTTAAATATGTGATCATTTCATCTTAAAATTTACGCTATTAAAAAGGATAATGATAGTCCGCAATTATGTGATTACTAATTAAATAATGGTTTAATGAGGGGAAGAGGAGAGGAGGTTTCTACCACATAATGTGTGACAACACTCAGCTATCAACTAACCATCTACAACCCTTGACCTCTATACGCCGTATCTAGGATCATGTCCTTCGTAACTTGAAGTTATTTCATGTCATGTCTAATTCCTCTTCTCCTTCTTCGGTCTACATCTACCTCTCTAGCTCTTACTACATTCAACCTCTCGCACCTCCTTATAGGTGTTTTCACCGCATCTCCTCTTCACATGTCTGAATCATCTCAGACTCACTTCCCTTATTTTGTCTGCCACAAATTAAAAGTCACTTCAACCTTGCGCAATATAACTTCATTCCTAATCATATTTATCCTAATATGCCTACACGATGTTTTCTTCTGTTTTCTTTTCTTTTTCCCCTTCCTTTTGCCTTCATCAGTAACATTGGAATTTTATTTAAAACATTACTTGCCGCAATAACAAGTATTGTTAATTAATAGTTTTGGTGAGTGACTTATAAGATTGGTTCAACTAATTACCAATTAATTTTATCTAACCATGCTTAAGTTAACCGATCATCATGAGTTGACCTTGTTAACTGATTTATGATGACAAGGGTCGAGATAGAAGTCCCGATACGGATTCGACTAAAAAAAGAGTTTGTTAATTATATATCATATTTTGATGGTCTCCTCCTCTAGCTGCTAGGGAGGGGCAATCGACCGATCCCTGGAACCACATTTGTTGATACGTATATGGATAGATAGATAGATAGATAGCTTTTGCTCAAATAATATATTTGTAAGGAAAATTGTTAAATATAAACAAATATTAAATTTAGAACCCGATCATTACCATTTGAAGTCATTATTTAAGAATTCCAAACTCATAAAAATTGAAATCCTAACTCCACCTCTATTTAATTTATGCAATATGATTACTAAATTTAAGTGTCATATTCTTCACTTTAATATAAGGTATACAAAATAAAAAAATTTAAAAAGGTCCTAATCCCAAGTCTTTTTCTACCTACTCTACAAGGACAAAATCAACGTACGGCAATTTGCAAGTACACATACCTTTGACCTTGGAAAATAATATCTGAGAAATAACCTTTAAATGGATATAAGAGCTCTATTATTTGAATTATAATTATAATCGATATGTGATGCGGTTTTAGTGAAGATCGCGAATTAAAGTAAAAGGTTAGTATGTAATCAAATATAATCGTACACTTTAATTTATGCGGGAGAGACCGGAGGTTAGCCTTAATTATCCCTTCTCCTCCTTATTAGTTGTAAGTACTTAGTAACCGTGTTTTATATATATATATATATATATATATATATAAAATCGTGCATGTTGTTTTATTTACTTTGTATTTTTGCTATTTATTTCATATTTTTTACAATCATGCTTCAAAAACTCCTCTTTTAAGTTAAGGATTTATCGAAAATAATTATTTTACCCTCCTAAGATAAAGGTAAGATCTATGTACATTTTATCATTTTCAGACTCCATAATAATGAGATGTATGTTGTTTTTGTATAGTAACTTTAGTAATAATTTGTAAGTACTCACTATGTTTCAATTTACTTGGCTTGATTTGGAGAATGAAGGTCAAACTGATTAACTGATATTTAGAATGAATTCGACATAAAATCTGTAATTTTTTAAAATAAAATTTTCACTAAAAATTACATAAGTTCTATAAGTCACCATATATAATTAAGAATTAAAAATATTTAGAAAGTATTTAAAAAATTAAAATCAAGGAGAATATATTTTGACGGTCTAAATAGTAATCAAACAAATAAATTGAAATGGAAGAAAGGAGTAGTATTTATCAAAAAGTGATTGGCAATTAAGATGTGGATACAGCTATTTACAAGTTTAAAATACATCCATCAGCAAGTGGGGATGGTTTAGAGTTTTGGAAACACGTCTATTATTATTATTATTATTATTATTATTATTATTATTATTATTATTATTATTATTATTATTATTATTATTATTATTATTAATAATAATAATAATAATAATAATAATAATATTTATTTATTTATTTATGTATCTTTTTAATTTGATGTTTAGTATTTATATTGGGGTTGATTATATTTTGATTTGCTTCAGAAAATTTGGAGCCCGACTGTACAAACACGGGTAGGCTCGAACTTTGAATCACTAATTAAGAAGAAAATAATATTTATCACTTTTATCACAATATGATCGACAACGTCTATAATCACTTTTTAAAAAGAATTTGCGCCCCCAACTATTTGTATAACAGAATTTCTTCACGATTTAACAATTAATATGAAATCAAGTTCAGAAACAAAAATAATTAGAACAAGAGTTTATCGATCAAGACTGACTCAGACGGAAAAAAAATCTAGGCTGCTTCAAGATATTAAATTCTACATAATTACTTAAATTTTACCCAATTAAAACTGTTTTCTTAAAAATAAAAAATCGAAGCTCATGATATAATTAAAAAATTGAACCAAAACGAAGTTGTGTACATCATGGTTCCGCCTCTGGTAACAAGTAACTATTCTCGAAATAATATTTGAGACTAGGAAGACAAATTGTTATCTCAAAGGAGTAAGCATTGAGATTTGAGAAGGACGAGTATAATAAAGGGATTTCAAATAGCCAACCAATTTCAAATAGCCAACCAATTTCGAACATAAGGTAATGATAGTTTGAGGTCTAATATTATTTTACTTTTGATCGCACTATATAAGCTTATATTAATTGTTACGTACTATATTAAAAATGATCTTTATCGGTAATTAATTAACGGCAATAGCTTAATTGCCGCTAAAAATATATTTTAGTGGCATTTAGCACTCTTTGTAAATGTCCCTAAAGCCTATAGTAACACTGGATCCAATGGCAATTAACTAATGGCTGTAAAAGTTTTATCACTTTTTGTTAATGTGTATATTTATTACCGCTAAAAAGTCTTTTTGTGGTAGTGACGTAACCTCTACCTACATGGATCATCAGTAGAGGAAGTTCTTCAAGGGAACTTTACTTCATACGTTGTTGTAAGACTTTGTATCCATTTGTATAGTTTAATTTCAATATCGGACAATCGCATAACTATAAAGTGTAGCATATCTGAACTAATTAGGATTTGTGTTGGTCGAGGAACTAGATTTGAAATGAAGTGTGGTCTAGAAATTAAGGTCATAGGATATATGCAGACCTTATATATTCATATCTTTGTGGGATAGAGGAGTTGTTTCCGATAGAACGACACTGGCTCAAAGCAAAAGTCTTCGAGGCAGAGTTACCAAGAAAAATATGATAGCAAAATAGGATAATATAAAGCAAATAAAGCAAAAGACAGTAGTACATTGAAAAATAACCAACTATGTGATTACTAAATAATGGTTTAATGAGTGGAAGAGGAGAGGGGGTCTCTCCCGTATAAAGTACGACATCACTTAGTTATTTGTTAACCCTCTACCTGGTCCTTAACCTACATAGCTTCCTATCTAGGGCCATGTATTCAATAAGCTAAAGTTATTTCATGTCATTTCTGATCATCTCTCCTCCCCTTATTCATTTTTCTTCGATCTACCTCTCTAACTCTTATTACAGTGTCAGCATGTTAGCCTTAAGGATATACATAATCCAAAAAATTGAAGGTAAAGGTGTATGTAACTATAAAATATAATAGAAGGTATTTTTGTACCATTTATGATAGTTCGAAAGTATGTTTGTACTTTTTCTGAGTTTTTCCCCGAAAGTACATCTAGGAGAAATGGAAAACTTTCTTCACTAGTTCTTGTTATTTTTAAATTTTTGTGAGTAATTTGCAGTGAAAATATGGTCAAACGTGCACTTAATTTCTTTCTTTCCATCCTTTCATTTCCTAGGAAAAGCTTAGAATGCCCCTCAACTAATTGAATTGATGCAAAAGTACCCTTCATCCAGCTTTTTGCTCCCAAATACCTCTGACGTCAATTTTTTGACTTAATAAAACAGTTAACGTCCATACTCATAAAGTGGATGGAGGGCATTGCACCAAATCTCATAGTTTAAGGGTATTTTAGGCTTTTTTCATTAAAGTAATTTCAAAATTACATAATATACATGCACATATGATTGGCCTGAATTTTGAATTCTTAAAAAAAAAAAAAAAAAAGTTACTCC
>JAJOOH010008219.1:0-23769 GCA_029582605.1 Solanum gracilifrons
GAGTGAGTGGTTTTTTTTGGGAGGCGGAGGTGAAGTATAAATTTTATTAAAATATTTTATAAAAGATTTATTTTTAAAAAGAGAATGGGGGATTGTCGGCGGTGGGGGGAGGGGGTACGTGGAGGAGGTGGTGGAGTGAGGTAAGAAAAATAATTTAAATTTTTTTAAAAAAATAATATTTTTGTTGGATATTACTCCTAATCCTAATACTTTAATCTTTAATTTTTAATTAATATTAATAGTTTATTATTTAATTTTTGTCAAGATGGAATATTTTATCTATGTGAAATGCCATGTATCAAGATTTTTTCAAATATAAGAGAGAGTGTATTACACACACCACTGAGGTGTGTTTCTCAAACTAAAAAGTGATAGTTTAGGTATGAAACTCACACTCTCAATAGTTTAGATATGAAACTAAAAAATAAGAGATAGTTTAGGTGTGTTTTTGACACTTATCTCTTTCTTTCTTTTTTGGTTAAAAGTTAGTTAAATGTTGTTTGAACTTTTAGAGAAAATATCATCGGATGCATGTCAAATTCTCTAGAAATTATTTTCCAATTATCTATGCTCCTCAAATGCACTAACTAAGCTCTCCATAGAAGTTCAACGAAGTAAAACTACATACTACTGGAAAGAGATGGCCTTTCTCCTTTCTATTTCTTGAGGGCTATTGATTTCGGGTTGAGACTTTGCTTGCTTATTTTCATACTTCTTTCAGCTATTTAATGTCTAAGGTAAGGGGCACTCCTAACATAGATTACCATTCTAATTTGTCTTTGTTGGTAGATGTATGCGCTTAATTAGTTACCTGAATTAAAGAGGACTCATGAATAAGTTGGCGAACTTGGATCCTCCAAAAATAACACTTTTTTTATGGATTTAACACAATCACAATATTTTCGGAAAGTACGAGCAACAAAGCTAGTTATAAATATAAAGTTCCTAATTATCAACGTTGCTTGGACTTTTTGAAAATGTCATTGGATGCATATCAAATCCTTCAAAAAGCAATACATATTATGTAAAATACGATAATGGTACGACATTTTCAGAAAGTCCAAGCAACCACATTAAAGATATAAAACATAAGATTTCTAAGTGATCTATGTTACTTCAAACTCTTTATAAAACATGACAACGACATCACATTTTCAAAAAATCCGAGCAACAATAGTAAAGTTATAAAACAATAAAGTTTCTAAGTGATCTATATTGTTCGAACTCTTTTTAAAAATGTAATAAAGTCAAATCCTCCAAAATAAACATAAACTTGATAACATTTTTGAAAAAAGTCCGAGCAACAAAATAAAAAAAGAGATGTCACATAAAATAAAACAGAAGAACACCAACCTTCTCGTTGAGCAGGCAAGACTTCCATTGCTGACCCTTTTGTCAAGCACGACGAAACTCGAATTTGCTCTGTTTTTTCTTCTTCTACTAAAATGGGCTCTGTTTTATTTTGAATTACAGGTTGAAGATAGTAAAACTGTCCATCAAGGAGCAATTCTTGATTATGTAATGGAGAAGACAAACAATTTGAACTGAAAATGTTGTAACCTGGGAATTCATTTAGAACTTGTCGAACTAATTTGGGACCTTTAAGGTTTAATATTTCACCTGAATCTGTCATAACACGAGCAAAATTTAAATCTGATGATTTTCTTGAATCTCTTACTGATTTCATTGAACAATTGCAGTTCCCCATTGATGTAAAAAGTTCAAGAAATTTTTATTTTTTTGTGTGTGTGTTCAATGAATGAAAGAGAATTACTTTTGCTTGTTAGAATGAGTGCATATATATATTACATAGTTTGGATTTCGAGTCGAATGTCTATCGAAAATAGTTTTTGTGTTTATAGATGTAGCTGTAAGGTCCGTGTGTATTTTATTCTTTTTCGACTTTACTGGTGAGATTATAATGGATATGTTATTGTTGTTGTAGTTTGGATTTCGAGAGTCAAATCTTTTATTTTGATCGTGAATTAAGATTTTACTTGTGTTTTTTTGTGTTCTAGTTAATTATCACATTATTTTATTGTTATTGTTGATTTTTCTTATGTTTGTTGTGTAATGCTCTCAATTTTACCCTATTTCGTTGTTGTTACTATTCTCATATATGTATTTCCTTTTCGAGAGTCAATTTCTTTTTTGACCGTTCATTTGGATTTTAGCTGTGTTTTTTGTGCTCTGATTAATTATCTCATTATTTCGTTGTTTTATTGTTCTTTCTTCTATTTGTTGCATTATTTTTTTGTTATTATTTCTTCTACGTCTGTATTTCCTTTTTCAAATTGTTTGAAAATATTTTATTAAAGTGAATAGTTTATCAAAATCAACATCTCTATCGAAGGGTGACGTTGAATATGTTGTTTTTGGATATATATACAATCTTTAAGTTTTTTTCCTAAAAATAATTTACATATTTATAAATTACGTAAAAATATTAGAAATTACAAAAAAAATTATTAAAATATTCAAAAATATATAAGTAAATTACATTCAAAAAGTTTCATATTTAACTTTTGAAATTCGAGCTATATATCATGTGAATATAAACAAAAGGAATAGTACAAATAGTAAGTGTGAGAAGAATCTTTTAGCTAAATTCAAGGGAGTCACGGATTTAGATGGGCAAGGAGACAAGGGGGGATGAGGAGTAGGTGTACTTCTATTTATTTTTTTTACCCGACGAGATGAATAAGATTTTAAAAAAAAATAAAAATCTCGATTTCGAATTATAACAATAATTTTTTTATATAGTTGGTAACATTTTTGGGTAAAATTCATAAAAAAATGATTTTCAATTCCTATAAATGAAAAAGAATTATTGTTATGGAGTTTCAAATTTCACACATAAAACTTTCAGTAACATTTTAGATAAAATTCACAAATAATTACTTTTCGATCCTTGTAATTAAAAAATAACCACTTTTCATCTAGTATCTCCCCATTAAAAAAAACTTCAAGCAACACAAATTTAAATTAATCAAATCGATAAATATCGAGGAGGCAGAAATTTCAGCAAGTTGTTTTTATCTTTTTGAAAATTTGAATGCAAAATTTAATTGATTAGACCGTTGGAATAATAAGTAATGCATTAATAATGGATGAAGTACATGCATATGATCCTACGCCTTGGAATCTCATATTTTCCTGTCCCATATTAAATGGGCATTTTTTATTTTACAGGATAATTAAAAATATTATTAATACATTAATTAATTTTACTATTTTTTCCTTTGTTTTTATTAATTAGTCTCTTAAAAAAATAAATTGAATCTTCAAAATTTATTTAATTTTCTAAATGTCATATTAATTATAGAGGTAAAATAGAAAATACTTAATTAATTTTATCTTAATTTAGTTAGTGCTCAAATAATATGAGACAAATATTTTTAGCAAAATGCACATTTAATATGGAATAGAAGGAGTATAAAAGAGCAAATTTAGAACATCATAATAATAAATTGACATGCTATAACAAATTAAAATATGTCAAGACATTTTCTAAAAGTTCTTTACACGTATTTGAGAAAAGGATTAAAAATGAGTAGATCGTTTGTAGTTGCCTAGTTGGGTACATGTAGTTGTAATTAGACCCTAATTATTAGGGATAGAGCTAAAAACACATAAGAAAATTAGATTCATCGAAAAATTATACTATATATCAGATATAAATTTTTAATAATATATATATATAAAGATATTGATTGAGCATCCAATAGAAGTAACTTTGAAAATAAAGACAATCAAATATTCCACGATTTAGAAATTTTGAGTCCTTCATTAAGTTATAATAAAATTCTGATTTTAACGACATTTCAAACGTGTCCTGACATGGCATTTAATTAGTTCTAGGGGGAGTGTATACATATATATTCCAATAAAAACAACTACATGTGAAGAACAAAGTCAAAAAGTGGATTGACTCAAATATTTTTATTTGATTTGAAGTAAAAACAAAATCATTAACGGCTGATCATATATTTAAACTAAATCACACCATTAAGTGAAGATAAAATTGATAATTGCTTAAAGAAATTCTAATTTTATAACTTAAAAGGACAATATATAACTAGTATAATCAGTCAAAATATACTGATAGTATTTTATAAGATGTTTAAGCTATATTACATGATACATGAATAGTATTACTCTTTTAATACTATTAAGTTGTCTTCACATATCCGTTATTTTTAAGTTTACAAATTTTATATTTTACTAATATAAAAGAAGTGGACGCTTTGAAGAAATTAAACTCAAAAGAAAGAAACAGAAAATGAAACGTTATTTATTTTCTTGTTAAAATGAAGCATATATAAGTATATTTGGGTGGAAAATTTCTTAGTAGAGAGCACTTTATTTTTTTATTGGGTTTATGTAACGCCAACTCAAATTAATAGAGCGAGTGGATTTCAAATATAGGTGATTTAAACATAACAAAAAAAAAGGTAATTGAAGGTACATTTGTTTTCCTTGATTATTTTTCTGAAACTATTGAAAAAAATAGAAGGTATAATTTTATCATACTAATTGTATACTTTATTATATATTGAGTATACATCAATAATAATTATATGTTACGATTCAGATCATCATGATTGGCACTCACACTATCCTTCCGGCGGGAGAACCACTACTACAACCCAAATCAAGTAACTAAACCAAAAACTAAGCATTTAAGTTACGGAAGCAAGTTAAATAGCTAAAGACTGAAGTTCCCATAAACTTCCAAAAGATCTAACAACTAAACAATGCGGAAAAATACACCTAAAACTTGAAAATCAATGTACCAAAACATCTAACAATGAACCAAAGTCTAAACAAGAAGGGTGACAACTCCAACTAATGAATTATTAACTAACTAGAAAGTCTAAGTCCGAAATGTAGACATAGACGAAAGGAGAACTCATGGCAGCCTGAAAGAACTGGCTCACATTTGAATTCGATCGGCGATCACTGATCTTCTAAACGAGGTTTGTCAATAGCTGCCTGAAGATGCCCTATACTCAACAAGAAAGAGCAAGTGCAGAATCAGTACACAACCACAGTGTACTGGTAGGATGACGTGGCTACCCCACTAAGTGTAACATACATAAGTCAATACAACAATATAATCACATGCATATATCAAACATATACAATATTATCAACATTTACGAACAACGAACAACTTCGCATTTCTCAAGATACACAATTATGGCAAGTCATTGGTCCTCTCATGGAACCCAAACCCAAAGAGCTAGCATACCGGAACGTGATACCCGATTCAATGATTATACCGGAACGTGGCAACCGATCCCATAATTATGTCGAAACGTGGCAACCGATCCAAGTTAGTGTGTTGGAACACAACACCCGATCCATTCAACAAGCCACAATCACAATCACAAAGTACATTCTCATAATCATATAATCAAGTCATGATTCATGACATTCATCATTCATCTATCTTTATTTACGATTAATATGATCAATAATGCAACATTCACATACAAACATGTATCATAATGAAGCAAAAACAAACATACATCACACAATCATAGAATCACAACCATCACCTACCTCGAAGCAAGCTTGAAACCCTAAGAAACTTGATCCATCCCTTTTTCGGATTCGTTCCACTTGTTCTTGGACTACAAACAATCAATATAATACGGGAATCAATAAACAGTCACTAATTACCCGAATTACTAACAATTCTAACAACCCTAAATCATACCCATGATCCCAACTATCCAAATTAGGGCTTTTTCCACCATAATTTCTAAATCAAAACCCTTCCCCATCAATAATTACCCATTAGATTACGTTCTACGGATCGAAAAACAAATTCGGGGGTTAAAATCTTACCTTTAGCTTTAAGAATGGTGGAAAATTTTCAAGAATCGCCTGGGGTTCGTTCCTTAGCTCTAAAAGCCAAAAAGTGCAGAATAAAGAGGTTTTGGGATTTATTTACGACATTAAGACAAGTCGGGCCCGCCACAACGGTCCTCACCCCGCCAGAGCGACAAAAATCACTGCCAAAGCGGCTTGCACGAAACAGTGAGTTATTTTAATAATTCCAAGACCCTCATTTCACAACACAACTTCCACCAACGACACTCAGAAAATACCCGTTCACGCTAAGATCAATTTCGGGAGTTCTACTCACTCGAATTCAATTCTGTAAAGTCGTACGGATTCCTTAATGACTTATCTAACTATTAATGTAATCAAAAACATAATTAGATCACCCAATTGCTACCAGATTTCTCTAGACTTTAAAGACTCCGATATTATCCAAATATGGACTGTGTTGAGAAATTCCAAGTTACTACGAAAAAGTTTTTCGACCCAAAATTCTTCCCCGTTGGCTTTTCTATAACGACGAAATCCGATCATTACAATAGATACCAATTTACCCATCACTCGTTCTCGAGTGACAACTTAGGAAAAATAGGCTAAATAAGGAATGAAGTAGTACCTGAAACGACGAACAATTGGGGATACTTGTCTCGCATGTCCCTCTCGGCTTACCATGTAGCTTCGTCAACTGGACGATGCTTCCATTGAACTTTCACGGACTTAATCTCTTTGGTCCTCAGCTTACGCACATCACGATCAAGAATTGCAACCAGTTCCTCCTCATATTAGAGGTCTTTGTCTAACACAATTGAGTCCCACTTAATGATATAATCCCCGTCACCATGATACTCTTCAACATGGACACATGGAATACCAGATGAACTCCCGATAAATTAGGAGGTAAAGCCAATCTATACGCCACCGGTCCTACACATTCAAGAACCTCAAAGGGACCAATGTATCGTAGACTTAGCTTACCTTTCTTGCCAAATCTCATCACCCCTTTCATGGGTGATACCTTAAAAAGAACATTCTCACCGGTCTGAAACGCCATGTCTCTTACCTTATGATCCGCATACTTCTTATGTCTACTCTAGGCTGCTGAAAGCTTAGCTTGAATACTCCTCATCTTATCTTGAACATCCTTCACTAAATCAACCCCCAAAGGTTTCATATCTCCAGCCTCAAACCAATTTATGGGTGATCTACATCCCCTCTCATAAAGTTCCTCAAACGGTGCCATATCTATGTTGGAGTGATAACTATTATTATAAGAGAACTCACACAAAGGTATGAATTTATCCCAATGTCCTCCAAAATCAATCACACATGTCCTCAACATGTCTTCTAAATCTTGAATAGTCCTCTCTAACTATCCGTCCGTCTGCGGATGAAATGATGTACTAAAAGTGAGTTGTGTGCCAAATTCATCATGTAATTTCCTCCAAAACTTGGAGGTAAACTGTGTACCACGATTTGAGATGATAGAAAGGGGCACCCCATGTAACCTCACTATCTTCTTCACATAAACTTTAGCCAATTGTTCAGCATTATAATCTATTCTTATCGAAATAAAATGGGTTGACTTAGTCAATCTATCAACCACTACCCAAATAGAATCAAATTTCCCCAAAGTCTTGGGAAGACCAACCACAAAATCCATGGTTATCCTTTCCTACTTCCATTCCGGAACTGACATTCTTTGAAGCAAACCTGCAGACCTTTGGTGTCCATACTTCACTTGTTGACAATTCTGATACTTAGCCACAAACTTTGCTATATCCTTCTTCATATCCAACCACTAATAAATTCGCTTCAAATCTCGGTACATCTTGGTCACGCCCGAATGAATAGAATATCGTGAACCATGAGACTCTACCAACAATTTCTGAATCAAGTCATCAACTCGAGGAACAAAAATCCTTCCTTTAAAATTGAGCACACCTTCCGCATCAAGAGTGGTCTCTTGTGCCTTACCAATCGCAGTCTTCTTCTTAAGTTCATTCAAATTTTCATCCTCAAATTGCTTGGCCTTGATCTCTTCAATGAATGTGGCCCTCATTTCAATGCTAGTTAATACTCCCACCTTTTTCTGAGATGCCCAATTGCATGAATTTAGATTCCAAGGTCTGAATTTCCTTAGCTAAGGGTCGCTTGGATACGCTCAAGCAAGCTAAACTACTCATACTCACTACTTTTCAAATCAAAGCGTCTGCCACCACATTAGTCTTGCTCGGATGGTATTGAATGGTCACATCATAATCCTTGAGTAACTCCATCCACCCTTTATGTCTCAAATTCAGATCATTTTAAGTAAACACATGTTGTAAACTACGATGATTAGTAAACACCTCACACTTAAAACCATAGAGATAATGTCGTCAGATCTTAAGAGCAAACACTACCACTGCCAACTCCAAATCATGTGTTGAATAATTCCTCTCATGTACCTTCAATTGACACGAAGCATAAGCTAAAAAATTCTTATCCTGCATCAACACAACACCCAAGTCAGAATGTAAAGCATCATAATAAACAATAAAATCTTTACCTTCAGCCGGTAATGCTAGGATGGGTGTAGTGGTCAAAAGAGTCTTGAGCTTTGGGAAGCTCTCCTCACATTTTTCAGTCCATTAAAATGGTATCTCTTTTTTTTGGTCAAATTTGTCAAGTGAGTGGCAATAGAAGCAAAGTTCTTCACAAATCAACGATAATGACTAACGAGCCCCACAAAACTCCTAACTTCCGTCACAGAGCTAGGCCGAACCCAATTGTTAACCGCCTCAATCTTTTAAGGATCTACCATTACCCTTTTTTTTGAAACTAAATGCCCAAAAAATGCAACCGAAGTCAACCAATATTCACACTTTGAGAATTTTGCATATAACTTTTATTTTCCAAGAACACCCAAAACAATACGAAGATGGTCGGCATGTTCTTCCTCACTTTTCGAATAGACCAAGATATCATCAATAAAGACTATGACGAATAAATCAAGAAATGGTTTGAACACCTCATTCATCAAACTCATAAAAGTTGCAAGCGCATTAGTCAAACCAAAAGACATAACCAAAAATTCATAATGCCCATAGCGGGTTCTAAACGTCATCTTGGGCACATCCTCAAGCCTAATTTTCAATTGATGGTAGCCAGACCTTAAATCAATCTTAGAGAAAACTCATGCACCTTGCAATTGGTCAAAAAGATCATCTATTCAAGGTAAAGGATATTTGTTTCAAATAGTGACCCTATTCAATTGTCGGTAATCTATACACATTATCATACTACCATCATTTTTCTTAACAAACAAAACTGGAGAACTCCATGGGGAAGCACTAGGACGAATAAATCTCTTATCAAGAAGCTCTTGGATTTGAGCCTTAAGCTCTCTTAACTTTGCCGGAGCCATGCAATATGGAGGGATAGAAATGGAACGCGTACCAGGCTCTAAATTAATGCAGAAGTCTATATCCCTATCCGGAGGCATATCAGGCAAGTCATTAGGAAACATTTTTCTAAATTCTGACACCACAGGAATAGACTCAATAGATGAAGTCTCAACCTCAATATCCCTAATATGAGCCAAATAAGTCAAACAACCCTGCCCTACCAATTTTTTAGCCCGAATGTAGGATATGATCTTAGCTTGCTTAGGCTTGTACACCCATTCCCACTCTAATTTTTCCCTACCCGGAATTTCTAGAGTTACAGACTTAGTATTACAATTAAGCACAACATAATAGGGGGACAACCAAGTCATGCCTAAGATTATGTCAAAGTCAGTCATATCCAATATCACCAGATCAGCCCAAATCTGAAAACCCATAAACAAAATAGGACAAGCACGATATACATGAGTGACTATGACAGACTTTTCAACTGGGTAGAAACATGGATGGGGGCATCAAGTATATCACAAATCATAGCAAAATCTGAGGCAAATCACACGGATACATATGAATAAGTAGAACTCGGATCAAATAACACATTAGTCATCCGATTGCAAACAAGAACAGTACATGTGATCACCGCGTCAGATGCCTCTGCCTCATTCTTGCCCGGAAAGGCATAACATTGACCCATATCATCTTGACGAGCTACTTCTCTGCTTGGTTGCACGTTACCCCAGCCTGCGTTACCATTTCCTCTACCTCTAAGGCCTCACTGATTAACTTCTCACCCACCTTGTGGACTTCCTCTACCATTGTTACCATTTCCCGCGGGTACCACTGCTCTAGTCTGCTGCTGCGCGGAATTTAACACTCGTGGGTGGGGACAATCTCTCCTCATATGTCAGGTTCTCCATAATTGTAGCAAGTACGATTAAAAGTGGATCTGCCGCCCGTCGAAGGCGCGACTCCCTAGCTATCCTGAATCAAATTATGAGGTGGAGTTCCTGAGTAGTTACCTGTAGAGGCGGGAATAGCGGACTGAATTGGCTTGGCTGCAAGCGTTGGCCTTCCAGACACCCTAGAGTAAGAACCTTGAAAGTTACCCGAGTTCTTGGCCCTTTTAGCCAATGTCTTAGCCTGACCGTCTCGCCTCACCCCCTCCACTTTCTTCACAAAGACTATTACCTCATTAAAGCTCCTTCTTGCAGAGGTCATATGGACAGATAATACCTGCAACTCAGAGTTCAGTCCCCTAATAAATAAACTGATTCTCTCCTCCTCAGTAGTCACCAATTGAGTAGCATATCTAGACAAAGCATAGAAGTTGGCCTCATAAGCGGCCACAAACATATCACCTTGCTCCAAAGCCATGAACTCATTCTTCTTGCGATCCCTCAAAGTTCTAGGCACATATTTCTCTAAAAACAGAGCATGAAATTGGGTTCAAGTAAGTGGAGGTAAAGTTGAAGATCTACATTTCATATAAGCTCTCCACCACTGCTTAGCCTCACCTTGAAGTTGAAAAGTCACAAACTCAACCCCATGCTGATGGACAATTTCCAACTTATGAAGCCTCTCATAGCAGTCTAAAATAAACTCATAAGCATCATCACTCTCGAAACCAAGAAATACATGAGGCTTTAGCTTCAAAAACTTAATCAACATTTCATGCTCATTACCAGTCATAACAGAACCCAACAAAGGACGGAAGAACACATCATTACCTCTAGTCCCACCCACCTTGGGCGCAGTGCTAGCAACAGAGGGATTAGTAGGAGCTTGAGTTGTTTGAGCAGAAGGAAGCACTCCAGGAGCAACCAAACCTTTCAGGAATGACATGATCTGTTGAGCTAACACTGGGTCGATGGGAGGAACACCGGTAGTCTCAGCCTGCACCTCTTCCTCTTGTCCAACCTCCTCGACATTTTCAATCTCAATATCATTTTCTATCTCTTCATGATGCACAAGAGGGGCCTCATTTTGGGGAGCATTTCCGACCGGTACCCCATCTCTAGTAAGAGCCACTCTTCCTCGGCCTCTACCCCTAGCTCTTCCTCTATCCCTGCCTCGACCACGACCTCTCGCTGCAGATTCCTCAGCTGGAGCATTGACGGGAGCTACGAGCTTGACGCCGTTGAATCTAGTATTAACCATCTGCGGACAGAAGAGTGAAGGAGGTTATACCAATTTGAATCACCAGATACCAATTGGAATCAAGTCATAGCACGAAAGGAGAAAAGAGAAAACAGAGAGATTTCCTAAAGTCCAATAGCCTCTCGAAGAAAAGAAAATGCGTCCCCATACCGTTCCGCAAGACTCTACTAGACTCATTTTGGTACATCGAGATCAATGAACCTAGGCTCTGATACCAACTTTGTCACGACCCAGACCACCGTGATTGACACGCACACTACCCCTCCAGTGGGAGAACTACTACTACAATCCAAATCAAGTAACTAAACCAAAAACTAAGCATTTAAGTTATGGAAGCAAGTTAAATAGCTAAAGACTAAAGTTCCCATAAACTTTCAAAAGATCTAACAACTATACAATGCGGAAAAATACACCTAGAACCTAAAAGTCAATATTCCAAAACATCTAACAATGAACGAAAGTCTAAACAAGAAGGGTCACAACCCCAACTAATGAACTATTAACTAACTAGAAAGTCTAAGTCCGAAATGTAGACATAGACGAAAGGAGAACTCATGGCAGCCTGGAAGAACTGGCTCACCTTTGAATTCGATCAGCGATCACTAATCTTCTAAACGAGGTCAGTCAATAGCCGCCTGAAGATGTCATGTACTCAATAAGAAAAAGAAAGTGCAGAATCAGTACACAACCACAATGTACTGGTAGGATCCCACGGCTATCCCACTAAGTGTAACATACATAAGTTAATACAACAATATAATCACATGCATATATCAAACATATACAATATTATCAAAATTTATGAACAACGAACAACTTCACATTTTTCAAGATATACAATTATGACAAGTCATTAGTCCTCTCATAGAACCCAAACCCAAAGAGTTAGCAAACCAGAACGTGGTACCCGATCCAATGATTATGCCGGAACGTGGCAACCGATCCCATAATTATGCCGGAACGTGGCAACCGATCCAAGTTTGTGTGTCGGAATGCAACACTCAATCCATTCAACAAGCCACAATCACAATCACAAAGTACATTATCATAATCATACAATCAAGTCATAATTCATGGCATTCATCATTCATTTATCCGCATTTACAATTAATGTGATCAATAATGCAACATTCGCATACAAACATGTATCATAATGAAGCAAGAACAAACATACATCACACAATCATAGAATCACAACTATCACATACATCGAAACAAGTTGGAAACCCTAAGAAACTTGATCTTTCCCTTTTTCGGATTCATTCTGCTTGTTCTTGGTCTACAAACAATCAATATAATACGGGAATCAATAAACATTCACTAATTATTCGAATTACTAACAATTCTAACAACCCTAGATCATACCCATGATCCCAAGTATATAAATTAAGGTTTTTCCCACCATAATTTCCAGATCAAAACCCTTCCCCATCGATAGTTACCTATTAGATTACGTTTTACGGATCGAAAAATGGATTCGGGGTTTAAAATCTTACCTTTAGCCTTAAGAATGGTGGAAAACTGTCAAGAATAGCCTGGGGTTCGTTCCTTAGCTCTAAAAACTAGAAAGTGCAGAATAAGACGTTTTGGGTTTATTTACGACTTTAAGTCACGTCAAACCTGCCACAACAGTCCTCACCCCACTACAGCGGCCCCGCCAAAGTGGCTTGCACGAAACAGTGAACTATTTTAATAATTCCAAGACCCCCATTTCACAACACAGCTTCCACCAACGACACTCAGAAAATACTCATTCACGCTAAGATCAATTTCGGGAGTTCTACTCGCCCAAATTCAATTCCGTAAAGTCGTACGAATTCCTTAACGACTTATCTAACTACTCATCTAATCAAAAACATAATTAGATCACCCAATTGCTACCAAATTTCTCTAGACTTTAAAGATTCCGATTTCGTCCAAATCTGGATTGGGTTGAGAAATTTCAAGTTACTACAAAAAAGTTTTCCAACCCAACATTCTTCCCCGTTGACTTTTCTATAACGACGAAACCCAATCGTTACATTATAACCTATTACGAATAATGTAAAAATATTTTTTACGACCGGCTAAAAATGCTAAGATCCCAAATAATAAAGTAAACGGTCCAAAATAATGAAGTTCTAACTGGGCCACTTTCTAGTAAAGCCCACTAGCCAACCCAACTTGTACATTTTGTTAAATTTGAGAAACTTTTCTATAGTTTCAAATTTCAATGGAGGAAAAAGGTGAAGTTTAAGGATTCAAGGATTTATCGATAGGGGCGGAGCTACAATTCAACTTATAGTTTCGATGTAACTTATCAGGTTTTTTTTCAAAAGTTATATTTGTATATAAAATTCATTTCATAAGTATAAAAAATTTATCTATAACTTGATAAGTTGTCTTTTTAGAATTAAGAAACTAAGACAAATCAAAATAGAAAGAAATAAAAAGGGCCCAACCGGGTTCGAACCGGTGACCTCTTGATCTGCAGTCAAATGCTCTACCACTGAGCTATGGACCCTAGTTGTTTGTAGAAATGGTCTTATATTTACATGAAAGGATTAATATTTATTCGCATTCGGTGTTTATTTTAAATTAATGAATGCTAGACATTTGTCTTTTATACACATATACTTTAATTTTAAGAAAAAAGTTTTTTATACACATATTTGTCATTAAACTATGGTTGAAGTGATATGCATTCTCACTTAAAATTTTGCACTTATGAGGTTAAATTATTGGATTTGATGTAGATAACTGATGCAGATAATAAAGAAATAAATGATTTTTGAAACTTATGTTTGAGATATGTCGTAAAGTTATACTAAACTATAAAACCTCTTTTTTTATACTAAACTATGAGGGTCAATTTAAATAATTGTTTAGAAATTTTAAATGTATCATTCTTTTTTAAATAGACTGATAAAAAAATAATTAATGTCCTTCACTTTAAAATGACAAAGGGCAGTTTAGTAGGTTGTTCCCTCTTCTTAATTTCCTCTTATGAAGAAAAATTAAAGTCTTATCTACTTGAAATTGAGATGTAACTATTGACTTGTACAAATAGTTAACAAAGAGGAGAAATAACACAAAAACTTAACGACATTCAGCTAAACCTACGTCCTAGAGAGGAAGAAGAAAAAAAGATCTTTGAGACAAAGTCAACATTATTGATTTATCGCAAGTCAAAATTTCTACTATTTTAATTAAAAGTTAGATTAGGTGAGCTCCCAACCATCACCTTCTTACATAAATTTCAACACTAATCGTAAGAAACAAGGAAAAATTAAAAAGAAAAGCCAAGTCTTCTATGATGATGTCAAAATCCGCTCTTATTTATATTTATTTAGTATAAATTCATCGCATGATTTTTCTTTTCTATTATTTTCAAGTAGTTCTATTTAAAAAGAAATTATCAATCTACAGATATACATCATTGAGGTACACATCACAGGAAAAAACCCCAGATGATGTCATAAGTTGGTTTGACAATTTTATTTATCGTTACTAGATAACTTTTTCCTTACCCTAGACCAACTAATTTAGTCTTTTCGAATCTTGATCCAAAAAAGTTTTTTTTATTATTATTATTGATTTGGAAACTTTCTCCATTTTATTTTATATAAAGGTTTTACTATTTAAAGAGATAAAACAATCTTTTCTTCAATAATAATTTTCTCAATTTTTTTAAAAGTATTTTTATATTAATAAGTTTGAACTCATTCACATAAATTAAAATAATAGAAAAAATATTAAATAAATGAAGAGTTACTATATATACATGTCTCTAATTAAAAACTATTTTATACAAGTTAGGAAAAAGGAGATTTTCATAGATAATGATATGACACCAGAAGATTAAGCTTACAATACTACCAAAAACATAAAGTTGATTAAATCAAAAGTGATGTGCCCAACTAATTACTCATCAACAAACTTGTTCCAATTTTGTAAGAGAACAGTTCAACAATTCTACTAGCTACTTTCTTTGAATACTCCTTCTAGAAACATGAGAAAATATTTAATCCACACATTGTGCTCTGAACTAAAATTTTGGGGCATTTACCAACATGGATTGTGGTGCACTGATAGGAGTGTTTCACCCTTAACCAGAGGTTTCAGGTTCGAGCCCTGGGTATGGAGAAAATCTTGTTAGGAGCACCACCCCCGAATGGGCCCTGCAGAGCGCGATCCAAATTTAGTCGGAGCTCCAATGTGGACTCCGAATACTGGGTGAAAAACAAAAAAAAAAGACTTTGGGGAATTTTCCAATTTTACTTTGGAGTTTGTTCCAACTAAACAATAATGTCTAATAATGATTACTGAATTTAATCTCAAGCAAAAAGAGAAAAAGGGAAACACATCCAGAGCACAAACTTTAAACAAAATTTAACTAATCATTACTTTTATTATATGTAACAATAACAAAACCTGTTGGATTACAAAATAGTCATTAATCTGCAAATTAAAAAGAGCTATATATTGTCTATATATCACATATATTGCCTATGTACAATAGACTTTTCAATTTAACAAACTATTCAGTATATTTTTCTCTGCAAAAATGTCCAGCAGAGAGAGGGCCTGCAAAACCAAAAACATAATTTTAATGTTAAAAAAAATGTCTAATATGCACACTATAATATATAAATGGCCTAGTACAGTCTATGTTGCTCGGAGTCTCGAAAAATATTGTCAGGTTTGTCGGATCCTCCAAAAACTGTGCATTTTTAGGAGGATATGACACAGGTGCAGCAACATTTTTGGAGGGTCCAGCAACATAGTATACAATCTCTTGTTCAATTTTTTTTTTCTTTTCAAGGAGATAATAATCACCTCTGGAATGTTTAGTTCAAGGCGAAACTTAGGACCGTCGTAATGGTGAAGAATTGGCCTGAATGAGTCCTCTTCAAGTGGTTCACAAATTTTCCTTGTCACAACACGCACCTATACGCGTAAATGAAATAAATATGATAAGTAAGTTTCGATTTATTTTGAGACCAATGTAGTAAGTCTCAATCAACAAACAGGAACCTCATTCAGTTTGATTTGAATTTTTTTTCCAGTTAGATTAGATATATGTTCATTTGTATCTAGTAAATGAAATAAATATGATATGCAACGAGATATTATTAGAAGGGGAAGCCTTGGAGCAACGGTAAAATCCAGTCATGGGTTCGAGTTACTGATTCTTGCGTCAGGGCTACATCACATACCCCTCAGATGCGGCCCTTCATGAGAGGCTGCCCCTTTTTTTAGGTGACGGGATATTGTTAATCCTTACGATGGCATTCAAATATCTGAAGGAAATTCTGCACAGAAACTAACAGCTTTCTTAAACTTGTCTTACCTGAGCAGGAAAGCGCGATTCACCAGCGTTCTTCTTGTCCTCCCAAGCTGTAGGATCAATGTTAGACCCACCGAAGCTTGCAGCCTACAAAACCAATCCATGTATTGATTTAAATTACCAGACAAAAAACAAGAGGAATAGATCCTAATCCCAACGAAATTGAGAGATTTACGGCATGGAAAAATAGAGACACAAACCTCAAAAATTCCGTGAAGTTGGTGGGTCGAGTAGTTGTAGAGGAAAAGAGGCAACCCGGGTGTTATTTGGCGAACTGAATCCCTGTAACGAGGTGGCAAACCTGAAATATAACACGATCAGATATCAGAAAAATGCCAATTTTACTTATTCTTTCGTTGTGAGAGTTGAAGAATAACTAGAATGCTCTGTGCAATGACAACAAATCGATCAACTACACCTTAATCTCAAATTAGTTGACGTTGACTATATAATCCCATATATCCACACCATTTATAGTATTCAGAGATTCATCTTAGTTTAACTATTCTTATCCACATCTACAGCTGTGGAACTCATATTACTGAATACCGAGTTTATGCAAATTTCTCTTATATGAAACAATTGTATGTTCTCCTATTGGAACAACGCATCACAAAAACTCCTATGTTCCATTACCAATTCCAAAACAGTTGAGATCGGCTATATTAATCACTCCATTCTATTCTATGTAGGTCCATTTACTAAATCAAGCAAAGTATCCAATTAACATAACTTAATTGCAGTCATTTACAAAAACCACTACTTTTAAGTCTTTAACCAACAACATCAAAGTTCAACTGATTATAACAATTAAGAACAATCTAGAAATACAGTCAAACCTCTCTATAACTGCATGTTCGTCTTAATATTTTTTGGCTACTATAGCAAAAACTTGTTATACAGAATATATAATATAGCATAGTATAAAAAGTCAGTCCCAAAGAAAACTTGACAGTTATAGTAAAAGGAAAACTGTTAATAAAGAGGTACGACTGTAAAAGCTCAAAACAACAACAACAATATATCCTTAGTAATCTCACAAGTGGAGTAGTGTGTGCAAACCTTACCCCTACAGAGATGCAGTTTCTTAAAGACCCTCGGCTAAGGTGCAACAAATATCAAAGTAGTCATGAAAAAAGGAAATACGGCAGTAGAGAAAACATGTCAATTAGTACAGAAAGCAGTATAGTATAGGGCAACAACGGCAATTGCTGAAAGACCCTCGACTCAAGTGCAACAAATCAAAGTAGTTATAAAAAAGGAAATACGGCAGTAGAGAAAACATGTCAATTAATAATGAGAGCAGTATAGTATAGGGCAACAACGGCAGTTGCTGAAAGACCCTCGACTCAAGTGCAGCAAATCAAAGTAGTTATAAAAAAGGAAATACGGCAGTAAAGAAAACATGTCAATTAATAATGAGAGCAGTATAGTATAGGGCAATAACAACAAAATAATGCAAGAGTGGTAACAACAACAAAATAATGAGGCAACTGAAACACAAAAGAATGAGAAAACTCACCAAAGAGCTCCCTTTTGAGATTTTCATGCATAGTATCATTGTTGCAAACAAAAATATATCCACCAACAGTTTCATTTTTTGGTAAAGATTCTGATGCTGGCAAAGTCTTGAACTTCTTATTCTCACTACTATTATTATTAGCACCCAAATCCTTATTACTCTCTCTATTAATCTTGTTATTTTTCTTTCCAAATTTATTCACAAATCCATAATCATCCTCAAAAATACCATTTTTCCCATTTCTCTTGTTATTATTAACCCCTTTTGAGTTCACCACAAAATTGTTAAAATTCATAGGGTTTGTGTAAACGCCTTTATTAAATCCACCATTTAAACCAACCCCACCACCACCTTTCACGGATGAGCCACCACCAGCTGCCGCCGCCGCCGCCATGTCAGCAATCTTCCAACCATCATTACTAAAAAGATTGTAATCTGAATTCAAATTTTTTGATGGATTTAAAGAACTAACAGAGTTAATCATACCACCTACTCTGATATCAAAGTTTCTTCTTTCTTCAGGCCTTTTAGATACATAATTGCTACTCCAAATTGAATCATTTGAAGACAAATTTACTAGGTTGTTTGTATGTAAACGAAGATTATCACTGAATTGGTAGAAAGATGACTGATTGTTCTCCATTTTTTCCTCTTTTTGCTAAACCCCAGATGAAATTTTTTCTATAAAGATTGAATCTTGGCCTAAAACAACAATGGAAAAAGGCTTTTTCACTAAACCCTAGATGATAATTTGTCCGTAAAGATTCAATTTTGGACTAAAAAACAATGGAAAAGGCTTTATCACTAAACCCCAGATGATAATTTGGCTGTAAAGATTCAATTTTGGACTAAAAGAGTGAAATTTACAGATGAACAAAGCTCAAAGAAGAGATTATATTTACAAAAACTCTGAAGTAGTGGTTGGGTTTTATAAGGAAAGGTGGAGTAAACGCGGTAGAGGGACATTTCGTAGAAATGAGAGGAATTAGGAGTGGAAAAACTTAGTCGTGTCAAATCGTAGTAATACTTAAATTACATTATACTTACCCGGGTGTTCACGATTTGGATAAAAATCAATTCAAATCGAGAAATCAAATCAAAGCGATAATAAATAAACTGATTTTATTTAGATGTATAAACTTAATTTGAATTGATTGTTGTCAAATTTTTCACGTTTTGAATGAACTGTTTCTTTTATTTTTGTGTATGGTTAATAATCGAACCGAGACCGATAACAAGCAAACCGACAAATACATATTATATTTGGTTTGGTTTAGTCTTGATTTTGACCAATAGCCGATCAAACCGACCTGTGAACACCCCTAATACTCAAATTGTAGTGCGGTGATGGAGCTCGTTCACTCTTTAATCAGGGATCTCAAGTTTGAACCGATATCGAGAAAATCTTGTTGGAGTGTCACCTTGAAGGAGCCCTACAATATGTATTTGAAAATCCTATTAGGAGTGTCATTCCCGAATGGGCCCTGTAATGTGCGATCCAAATTTAGTCGGGGATCCAGTGTGGGCTCCGAACACCGAGTGGGAAACTAAAAATAAATAAATTATACTTCCATCCAACTTTATTTATCTACGGTATTATTTGGGATGACCAACAATACTTATCTAGTTTATAAATCAATGAATAATTTATGATTGTGACTCTATTTTACCCTTACAATTATATACTATTCATTTTTCAATGTTTATATGACTTATATTTAAGGAAAAATTACCTAAATACACAAAAAAAAATTATCATATTCTCTAAAATTCTCCACCATTTAAAATATTACAAAATCTCTACTCTCTCGTATTCTCGAATACATCACTTTACGCGATGTATCAGGACATTGTGTGATGTATCCGAGATCGAGACGTGATGTATTGGGACGTTGAACGATGAATTCGAAACCATGACACGATGTAACGAGACATTTTGGGATGTATCAGAATTCCACCAAATTTAAGGAATTTTTGTAATTTGGAAAAGTTTAGAAATAAGATGTAATTAGCTTTTAACATTATGAGATTTGCATAAATTCCCTAAATTTAATGAAGGTGATTTGATAAAATTATCCCAATCATTTACTGCTTATATCAAGTTAATAATAAGTACAATAATTATTATTGGACACAGAAAATAATAATTAATAACTTCTTTTTTAATCTAATTATTAATCATGTTAAATTAGTATAAATATATACTAACATGTGCCTTTACATAAATTATTACCGATAGCTCGAAATAAATCATGTATGGTTCACTTTGATCTAATAAACCTCACGAATTTGTTTTTAAAATGTGAACATCACTTAACTTATGTTTTGTTTTATAAAGTCGTTCATTTTCTTCTCCCATTTGTTAAAAAGTCGTTTTGGAAAAGTGATGGGACAATTGATCTTCTTAGATAGATCTGAACAATTCTCACTTTATATGCTAGTTGTTGGGATTGAATTAGACCCAACATTTATTTTATTACGTGATATTAAAGCCGGCTCACCTCAATTCTTTGTTCGCCAATGTTGGGTCCCCATATTATATTGTCCACGCTCCATCTCAAAAAATAGATGGACAATTGGTCTCCTTACATAGACTTACACAATTAACTTATAAGCTAGCATTTGGGGCTGAATTACACCCAAAATTCATTTTTACACATTTAAATATAGATTCACCTAAAATATCATGTACATCTTTTCTATAGAAGTTTGTCGACCTAAAATATAGTCAACTCTTCTTTTAATTGATCTGCTCTTTGTATTGAGTGTCACCTACGCTCCCTTATAAGAGTTCAATGTTCTCACTAAAATTGTCTCTGCTACTGTATTGAGGGAGCGTCCGACTCTAACATTATTTTTTTCATATTCTAAACCTATGACAAATATCTTTTGTTAAAGCCCAAGATATCTTACAAATTTATTTCCTTGAATTACATTATTATCAAACTTAAAAACATGGGTATATGTAATAAGTAAATTTGTGATATAATTTATAAGATTATTTATGTTTTCTCTTATTCAAATATAAAATTTACCTAAAATATCCTATGCCTCCATCTTTTTAAAATATTATCAACATAAAAGCATATCAATCTTTTTTTTTATCGACAGTCTATATATCTAGGCGAAGCGACTAGAAGTATATTCGTTGAAAAAGGAAAAATAAAAGAAATTTTGATGAAACCAAAAGGGAAGAAAGTAGTAATTTCACTATAAATAGTGTGGGGGTTATTTTAGGTGAGCTAATCAAAGAGTGAATGGTGACATAAAAACACGGTTTAGAAGAAAAAGACATTTAAGTTGAGTTTTGATTAATGTATGTATAAGTAGTTCAAAAAATAAATCAAAACGTCATTATTAATTAATTAATGTATGTATAAGTAGTTCAATTATACCATCAAACTGTTTTTTTTTAAAAAAAATTACTATGTGATCAAACGATTGGTGTAGAGAATTTTTTTTGTAATTTCTTCTAAGATTTGTGAGGTTATACGATCAAGAAAATGTTTTAATATTTAGTCAAGTGTTGAAATTAACTTTGTAAGAGTTGAACTTAATGACAATTATAGAGTTGGGTGACAATTAGGAGATAATTATAAGAGATAACCACAACATGATAGATTTCATAATATGTTTAGCTGAATTTCCAAAATTTGTTTAGTTAGAAAAAAAAAGTAAAATATTTTTTTAAAATACTATTAAAAATAATCAGTTATATTTGATTAATCAACTTAAATAATTTTTTATTAATATAATAATATTAATTTATGCTTAATTAAGATTTTAAAATTAGTTCTTGGAAAATGCTACTTATGCTTCTTAAAAACCAACGTTTTATTATTATAAAATGATCAAACACTTCAATAACTCCACTTTTTAAAATAACCATTTTTCCAAAAAGAATATTTTATTTTTCAAACAATTGACCAAATAAGATATACTATTCAGATCCTCTAACATCCATCTAGAAGATCATATTTACTATTAGGTTGGGTTTCAAAATTAAGAAAAAAGCAAATGGGTGAGGTAATATTCCTTATTTATTTATTTATATATGTATTTATTTATTTGTTTTACTTAGTTGCTAAGTTAAGCTTCAATCTGTGAGAAGTGCACTTAGACATGTCAATTCATGTGGAAACAGTCAACCCAAACTTTACTTAGTCCAAGTTTTTTTTTTAAACAATTAACATGATATGATATTAACCTTTTAAATTAAATTAGCTTAATTTTTTTTTGGGGAAAAAAGATTTTGCATTGTTAAGAATGTCATTATATATTATAGGGAAAAGGGTTTGAAAAATACTCCAACTTTGGCCGAAATTGTTGTTACGATATCAAACTTTATGGAGGGCCTTTTATCCCTGCACTATTTAATAGTGTATTTTAAAGGTATAAATGTGCTCACGTGGACACATTAATATTTATAATGATCCAATATTTATGATGTCCACGTGGGCACATATATACCTTTAAAATACACTATTAAATAGTGCAGGAGTAAAAGATCATTTCCAAAGTTCGGTATCGTAACAACAATTTCGGTCAAAGTTCAGATATATTTCAGACTTTTTTCCCTATATTATAAGTAACTTATTCTTTTGTTTTAACTATTAATATGAAATTTTGTTCACTAATTTCACAATTTTTTTCTCAAACTAAATTTTACATGAATCATGATCTAATGGTCACTTCTTCTTTTTTGGTGTGTGTTTCTATGCACGATGCATCTTCAAAGCTATAAATAAAGATAATAAACCAGTTCTTAGATTATGCAAAAACATTATGTTGAATCTCACACCATTACTATGCTATCTTCATGTCCATCTTGCCAAAATTATTAATTCTGTTAGATATCACTTGTTGCTCTAATTCAATCCAAATACTTTTAATATGACATAATATTATATATCCGCTTGGATCAAATCGACACGATTTTTCTCTTGTAAATTCTCTTTCTTGCACATGAAAAAGGCCTACACTTCTATTTCCTTACAAACACAATGGAAGTATGGGCTGAAACAAAAGTGGACTTTGGGAAGCCCAACTTTCAAGCCCATATGATAATCCAAACATTAATAAGGTGTGATCCACAATTATATAGTCCAAGTGACCAAAAACCATAGCTCCATTTTGTTTTATTTTCTTACAAAGTTTAATTTAATTCATATATTTCTGATTAAGATATAATTGGATGCTTATTTATTATAATTTAATGTAATAGGAAAGTGTAAAGATCTTATGTAGAAGTGTTATTTTTAGGTCAAGGTGTGATCTAACAATTGATAAATTAATTAAAAATCAGAATTCAAATTCTAGCAGAAACATCTTTTTAATGTCAAAATTGTTGGACAAAAAATAATTATCCGATATTTGGGGTTAATGAAAGGTAGTTACTAATAAGTATATAACAAAATAATTAAGGTATGGACAAAATTATGACGCTCATAATTGAGGACTAGTCAAGGAAAATAACTAATAAGTTTTTAAAGAAGAGGTACATATCACACCTTAAATAAATT